>CM053791.1:693418934-693686434 GCA_028749045.1 Cupressus sempervirens | reverse complement strand
GAAGAGAAAAAATGGAAGTTCATTTTGATTTATAAGCCTCAGAAGAGGCATTTGATTTGTGTTCATAATTGACATCTCCTAACTAGAAAAATCCACCTTCTCCTTAGTCTTGGTTCAATACGAAACCCGTTGTGCATACCTTGGATGGGATTTGTTTATTGAGTGTCTCATTGTGGGTACTTTTGATTGTCACCTGGTCAATTACTGGTTCTCCTAAGCTTGGGGCGTGGCCTCACATTGAGGCCTTGGTTGGGAGGCGAACACTACATGGTACCTTGTGTGTGTTTGTAGATTTCCAATGGATTCGATTAGGGGAGAACTCTTGGATTGGATTAATGATACTCTTGATGTCATGTGTTGGAGGTTCCTCCATTGCCTCATCTTTCTTGTGTATTATATTGTAATTTATTGTATGATGTTGATCTCATTTTCAATGAGAAGAAAGGTGATTATTTTATGAGAAATTGTATAAAATGGTGATAAGATTTCAAATTGAATTCACTTCTATTTATGCTTTAGATGCATTAGAATGGTATAGTGTCAAAATGCTATATTATTTCATAATTCAGCATATTGTGATTCTTGGTTTCAATCATAAATGTAAATAGAATAGATATTGATGTTATATGAAGCTATTCAATTTGATTATGGTTATGTCCTATAGGGAATTTAAATCAAATGAATGTTACCTTTTTTTATTGCATGCATTAGAAACTATCTAAGAACCACTCATAATGTGGAAACAAATAATTACTATCCATATTGTAATTAAGCTACACTCTATAAAATGTCCAAAATAATAAACACTAAGATACTATTAAATTTTTAATATGAAACCTAGTGTTATGAAGGGGAGAAGGAATGTTAAAATTGCACCCATTTAGAGAGCCAAAATGCTCTTTGGATTTTGTATGGGAAAGTTCAAATCCCAATTTTAGTAATAGGGAATATTCTTTAAAAGATTCCCCTAAAAAACCTTTTGACCCCATTCAAATAATAATTATATAATTATAAAATGAAATAAAGATAAAATAATGAAAAACTATTTACACCCAGGCTTATCTTATCCTAAGTTCAACAATAAAACTTCAAAATTCATAACTCCTCCCCCTCCATGAGTTCACCTACATTGACGTGGGATTGGTTTAAAGGGACACAAGTCAAAACATGTAATAAAAGCATGGATTTGCAAAAGAAATTCCTAGACCCCTTCCATTGGTCCAATTCCACATACAAGTCTCTTTATCCAAAAACCCTATGTACACTTGGAGAAGATAACACTATTGAAAATAAGGACACATCAATCCCCATGTAGAATGTTAGGTTGACTCAGGGGAAGCTCATCACTAAGGAAGTGTTGGACAGAGTATGGTGTTGAAGACTCTTTAATTTATGCAAAAAAATTAATACAAGAAAACTCCCTTGCCCCTTCCCCCCCCCCCCCCCCCCCCCCCCCCGAAACTCACATAATGTACCATCTTGCAAAGGATGTCATGCTTCACTGGGAAATGTTTTGATAGCATGGAACAATGTGGGGATCCATGGGGACTACCCAAGTCTTGGAGGATGGGGTGTTGGCATGATCAAGGGAGTTGGTAAGTTTTTTCTTTATGTTAAAACTTGTATGTAGTATTTAACTTCAAACTTTTCCCTCTTCCATTATTTTAAAAACCTTTTCTATTGTTCCCACATGCATACATACTTGCTGTAGACCTTGATTAGTGTAAATCACCCTTGGGAACTATGTGCCTTACTTGGGAAGTTGGTTGTCTACTGACCAAGTGGTCCACTTGTCTTGGGTAGGAATTGAGGAGATAGTTTGAGTTTACCATTTCTTTGTTTAGGTGTATGAAGTGTCATGGGCTATATAGAAAATTGTTATTTAAGGTTTAGTTTCATTTTATGTTTAAATAATAGGATTATTTTCAAGATTTATAGTAGAAAGTTTACATCGCTAGTGAGATGATTATAGTTTTAATGAGTAGTTAGTAGGTATTAATAGTGTTTAGGTTAGTGCTCCTTGATGATTTGAATTGCTTCATATATATATATATATATATATATATATATATTGGAAAGGGATTTTGGGACATGTGTGTGATATTTATAATTGTACTTATGGATTTAAATTTTGATGCTTGGGGATAATAATAGTTGTTATTTGACAAGCATTATCTTAGTAGTAAGTAATGGGTAGGAAGCATCATTAGAATATTCACTGACATAAATGGAAGAACAATCTGATTTGTTACAACAGTATGATAGTGTGTCAGCATTAAACTCATCCTTTACTAAATCTAAAACCTCTATGTCCTCTTCAAACAATGGATTGATCACTCCATGCAAGGATCCTTCTTGAACATTCTGACAAAAGATGAGCTGATCATCATCAAAATCTCCATCATATAAAGCATTAGTATAAAAATTAAAACAATTTCCAACATCATTGTCATGAGAACTCTAAGCATGTGAAGAGGAAAAATCAAAATCATCATCACCACTTGAAGATATAACATCCCCTTCATCAACTAAGAAAATGGAATATAAATCAATATTACTCACATCATCTTCACTAGGATGATTCAAATGACTTACCCACCAATCATTTCTTATTTTATCACTAGGTGTTGTTGTAGTAACTGTAGAATTATTTATACGCTGATAATTATAGTTACACACAACCTCATAGAATTCATCTACACAACTATATAATTAATCTTTGTAAATAACTTCTTTGTCCTCACATTGTGTAAATAATTCCTCTTCAAAATCTTCAACTACATGCTGAGTTATACAATTTAAAGATGAAATTTCACCTTCATTCTCAGATTTAGAAAAAGAAAATATACTTTCAATTGGATAAGGACACTCACTTTCCTCATTTCTCTCCTCTTCCCAATCAACATCGGATTCATATGAAGAAGAACATGTATTATCATTTTCCTCACCTTGATTTGAGTAACACATCTCATCATCTTCATCCTATGGAACCTCTTCATCATATACCAGATCAACAACAATGTTGTCATCACTTGAAACACAACTTTTAGCTTCTTCACCCACATAAAATTGAGATGAATGCCTTGCAACTTCATGATTAGTTACATTCTCAATACAAAGAAAATCATCAATTGGAGAAGCAAAAAATGAAATTAAATCTTCTACATATAACTTATCAGTGAATGAATCTCAATATCTACCGCTGAAATACCACAAACTGTACATCTTGATTTGCAATAGGCTCATTCTTTTCTACATACACATTCTGATTTGAAAATTCAATCTGATTATTCATTACTATAGGGGTGTTAACATTCTGATTAGTATTCGAACACTCAACATGATACTGCCCTTGATTATTGTCTTCATTATGCAAGAAAGCAGCCTTAGAGAAATGACTCCTAGTAAGTCCATACTTCAAATTATTCTCAATATCCATAGCAGTCATAAAAGCCTAATATAAAGTTTGAGGTTCTTTATCCCTTAACCGATAACTCATTTTCTTATCAAATGCATTGAGGTAAACTATTAGGCATACTTGATCTTTTGGTCTATATTTCTTAAGGATCTCATTCAAGGTTCTTACAAATCTAATATTAAATTGAGGAACAAGTTCACCATCCTCAATATGAATCCTTATAAATTTACTATATGAATCAGATATGCTCACTCTTTCTCCGAATTGCTCCATGAAGGCTACATGCAACTCACTCTAGGATGAAATAGAACACGCTGGTAATAATGAAAACCAGTCTCTAGCATCAATTTTTAAAGTTTGGAAAAATAATTTCATGTGCACATCCTCATGAGCAATCTCATAGTCACCCATCAAATCACTAAAAACTTGAACATGTTAACTAGCTGAAATAGTATGGTTCCCACTGAATTTAGACAAATGTTTTCTAATATCATCAGGAATGACATTTGGGAAACCATAGATACCATTGAAAAATAATGGCGTGTATCTCTTGGTAGAAAAAGATCTATAATTTTGGTCAATGGACTGCATGCTGGGTGAAAAGAAATTTGCCATCTCTTGCAAACTTACAACTTCACCAAATAAATTTCAGAATTTATAACTTGCAGTAGATCTGAAAACTCATCTACCAACTTAAATCTCTAACATATTCCAAGATGTAAAAACTTTTTTTGAAACAATCTTTCATAGAATATGTTGAGATGCATTAAACACTTCTCCTACTTAGTGCTGAAATATCACTGGATGGAGAAAACTTTTGTCAAGAGGAAAATACCTTAACTGTGATGCTTGCAAACCTCTTCAATGCCGTGACCAATAGTAGATCAAATCTTGTCTTGATTTAGTAATTCTTGCAAAGCATATCCAATTTTCTTCACAACTATTGCCAAGGGCCTGAGATGACTTCTTCAAATCTTCATTCCAACAGTTGCAACCTTCATAATACCCTCAACTTCACAATTGCACTGGTGTAGAGATATACTTTTGAGTCGCCACTCACTAAGTGAGAAAATATTTTCCCAACTTGCACAAAACAATAAGCTGGTCTAGAATTTATAGCAGGTATTTGAAAACTCACACAACCTTGGAATTTCACATCATTAACAAAGTGAAAGAAAACATATTCTTGACCCTTAAAAGCACAATAGAACCTTGTGTTCACTTGTCTGTTAATAATCTTTAAAGTTATTGCTGTCAAGAATAAAACATCACTGGGAGGCATGCAACTTCAGCATGACCTTGTTGCTGATAAAAAACTTTACACATGCCTTTGTTGTGATTGTATTGAATCACCTTTAGATTGCAATACTCCCTAGCAGAGTCACCATTTTGTTGGCGACTCAAATGGGAAAAACCATGGCAAAATACAGGACTGAAATATATTAGTTTACACCAGAGATTCTTATCCTTTTAATAGTGAATTACTTCATAGATTCCCCAGTAGACTTGCCATTTTGTTGGCTCCTGATTTAATAGTTTTGGAAATAACCAAGAAACCAAACCAATACATCTAAGGTTAGAAAATTCCTATGATGGATGCACTTGACTGTAGTCTTGAGCCAACCATAAGGATAAATCCTTCTTCTTTAAGCTCTGTTAGACCCAAGCAGGTGGACCTCAGATTCTTTAGATGGTACCAGTGTAAAGGCATACAACTGAATCTGGAAAAAATAGATAAAATCTCTTAATCTTCTATGTTTATGCAAGAATTCATGGGTTAAATAGCTGAAAACAAAGCACATGAATCTGATAAACTAAGTGAGGGAAAACTCTTTTAATTCTTAAACACAAAAGGAAATATATTCGATTAATATTTGTATCTCAGCATAACCCAAGTATGCAACAACAGAGAACATGTATCCTTCAAGCTGACCGGTCCCTTATCCATTAGGCATCAACTAAACTTAAACATGCAGATGGATACCTAAAGTATACTCATATATTCAAGCATATGATCTATCTATTTGACTTGCAAACAGACATCAATCTTCATAACAACTCTCATACTTATGATGAAATCCTTCTAGTGTAACCTGTAACCCTATCAATGTAAACAAGCATTTACTTGGATTATTTTTTCTAACAAAAAGTTTATCTAGACATACAACCTTAATGGATTGCAACTGAGTCTAAGCTCTTCGTTCTCAAACACAAAAGACAAATAACAAAAGAAGGAGATGAGAATCAGAATGAAACTAAGAAAAGTGAAACTCTTGCATTAATTTCCTTGGAAACAATACATCATCTGCATATCAAAACTCAGAAAATACACAAAGAATGACTGTGTAATATAAAAAATGCCTTAAAAGGAATACAATATGCTGTTCATAACAGGATAAAACTGAGAAAATGGTATCACAACTGTGAGAAAACTTAGGAAATTGGAACTAGACTAGTCTCACAATCCTCCTAAAATATTCAAAGAATTGGAACCCTTATAATGAGTAGAAGAGGAAGATATATAGGAGAGAAGATCTTTCAGGAATTGTAATTTGGAATTGACATTTGTCCCACTGAAAGAGTCTTCAATCTGAAGTTGCTAAAACTGAACTTCCCCATCTATCTCCACTTGAAAACCATAAATGATGCCAAAATATTTGATATAATTCCACTTTATAATATGCAAATATCTCATGAAGAAATATCAAGAAATCATCACAATCTGTACTGAGGCTCCAAAAATCTGATTTCAATATGTCTCAATTGCTTTGCTATGAAAATCAACTTGTGCTGTTGCCAAAAACATAACTGCTCCCAACTACATCAAAAAACATTCAATTCATCCTTAAAATTGTTGGAGAAGTCAAATCAGATGAAAATATCTCTATATCTGATTGCAATTTCATCTACAACATTAAATTTGTACAATTTATTATGAAGCCCCCGAAATAAAAAAACCTCCTATAGCTACCACTGGCTGATACCTGCTCAAAATCTGACTTCAAAAATGGAAAATTTGCTCTTTCCCAGTTCTGACGGTATGTTACAATTCATATTTTGGACAAAAATAGCCCCTTTGAGAGCACTCTGAAAATTTGGCCTCCATGATTGAACAGAGGATTAAAATTGAATTTTTAAAAAAAGTTCACATAGTATCAACTATATAAAACTTTTAAAAAAATTCAAATCCTTCAAGTTGAAAAATCGAGCGTTGAAATCCTTTGAAATTTGAATTTTATAATCATTTTGACTTTCTTCCACTTATCCCTCCAATCCATCTGTCAATCTTTTATTTGCTGAGCGGGCCCCACTTATATTTTCATTTGAAAAAAACTTTAATCTTAAGCCTACGATATTATGACCAAATCATAATATCGTAGCTCATGAATCCACCCTACTCGATGAAGTGACAAGCTTGCTTGAATACATTTAATTAATTAAATCTTTAATTAATCCACATCGTAGCATCCGAAGCCAATACAAATCAATCCCTGACCACCCGACAAAGGCAATTCTCGTAGCATCGGAGGGCTAAAATTTTTGTTTTACGACCCTACAACACAGGCTCTGTCGTATCATCGTATATGAGAATTTTGACTCCCATGGCCATACGACAGTCATAAGATCGTAGGGCTTTCACTACTATCCTCCGACCACCCGATGCATCGTAGGATTGCGCCCTTCCTCATTTGGTTCCACAACCTCACGACAACCTTCCTCATATCTGAGAAGTCAAAATCGTTTGACTTAGCATGTGAGTCGGCCAGATAGGGCCCCACCACATATACAAACCTAGTGTAACATAATATTTGTGTCTTTGAAGACACTAGGGTATCGAGCCTGCCCTCTTTTACAACATAAGAAAACTTAATTTCCCATGCATATGGGATTAAACACCTAGCATCTACCATTGGTGAGAGGCCACCTACTCATGTAATTGATACCACTGGCAACAAAATCCTTTGCAGATACATCCCATTCATATGGCCTATGGATGTGGGGTGATACCAGTTATAGGCTGTGGCCCCTCTTAAACCTGATGTGCCCCCTTATTCCAAAGCGTGAGGCTCCCTCCAATGGTGAGCATGAAACCTAAAACACAAGTCTCCTCCAACATGGACCTTTGTGTTGAAGCCATCCCTACTAAACGTGGGCATCACCTTAGTCAAAATGCCCCTGTCATGGACGTTCTCTCTCAATCTGTGACTTATGCTGAAAACATAGGCTGTTATCAATTCTTATAACCTTGCAAAAACCATCTTCATCCAATCATAGTGAGACCATGTTCTGTAAATCTCCCCTCACTTGTCAATCAAATACTTAATGTAGGTGTTTTGTTTTTATTTATGTGGCTAAGAATGCTTCAACTATCATGAACATGAATTTCTCTTCATTTGGATGTTGCTAAACTTTGCTCCAATAGTGGACTAGCTCCTGCAAATGGTGTCTCCCTTGTGGTTCACGACTTCATCATGTACTACTTTCTACATTTTACATACTATGAATGGAATGGAAATATTTTGTAATGTTGCATCCCCCTAACTCAAAGTCACCTCCAATGTCATGAAGCACCTATCATAGCTGTTGTAGCTTATGCCTTTAAGTGGAAATCTTGTTGTAGGCTGTGGCATTAGTTTAACTACTGACCCTGCTTCAAGATTTGTTCACAAGTTTTAGTGAGGGCTTTGCCAACACTGAAGGCCTTCTTAACTCTGGATACAATAGTATTTTCTCTTCCCTTTGATTTCTGCATATTCTTTTAAAAACATCTATTCATCCTCTATTCTCACAATGTTTTAATGCACACCTTTGATTTATAAAAGAAAAAAAAATTATTATTCTCACATATTGTCACCACCATTACTCACAATAAATTTGATCCTCAATCAATCTAATTGAATCAGTCGGACTCCAAAGTGGGTCCGCCTAAAAAAAAATTTCATTTTTGAACAACTGATTCTTGCAACAGGCCTTCCAAATCTCGTCGCATGATGACATCAGGGTCAAAAGATATCGACCTTTGAACATGCCAACTTAAAATCACCTGCACATGAACATGTCAGAAAGCTGGGAATTGTGTTTGGTTTTGGCCCTAAAAGCTAGGCAACGGGCACATGAGATTCTGAAATCTGGGGCAACAATACTTTGTCATGAGGAGAATATAGTTCTATGATTTGGGCTCATGATGAATCACGAGGTGCATTTGGAAAAGGTGCAAAGTTGGCCACCTAGATTTGCAGGACAGTGAACATTAGTAGAAAAGTATTTTTTACAAATGGAATGACCTTTTGAAAGTGTGCAGATAGATTTTTCAAGACTTATAAACTGGAACACTTGAAATATATTTGGAGTAGAATACAGGGGAACAAACCATTTGATCTAGGCAATCATGGACTCAAAGATATGACATCTCCAACAGGGCTCCCAATCAATCTGCACTTCTGATTATCAATGAAACTCTAAAAATTGCAAATGGAATCGCGTTTGAAAACTGAACAAATAGATTCGTCATAAGCTCAAAACTGGAACATAGAAAGTCTCTGACCCCTAGGATATTATGTAAAAGGAATTTTATTATTTGGATCAACTGGTCAAAAGTTATAGCTTGTCAAATAGGGCTACCCAGAAATATGAACAATATGCAAATTTACAACAAAGGTAACTGCCCAACTTTGAGGGGTTCAAAACCTAGTCAAATGGATTCAAAATGAATTGAAACTTGGAACATAGGTTCTTTGATATACATACTAAACATCCTCAAAGTGGCAGGTCATGAAACATAAGTGGGTGAAAGATATTCAAATGAAAACATGCCCTTTGATTACTATTTGACACAGGCAGAAAATGCAAAATTGAAAACCACTCAAAATGGGACTTCGTAGAATGGTTTGGAATGTCAGTTATGAAACATACAAATATGTCAAATGCAAGGTGTTAGAAACATAAAACACCTCTTAGACCATCTTACAACAGCTAGGTACAAGCACGAAAATGCATTTATAGGGGGCTCAAAGTGACTCAAAATTTGGAATAGGCACTCAAAACGGGAATAAAATTTTGAGTGCCATGACCTACTACTGTAACCACTGCTAAAAGCTCCACCAAATGTTGGAGAAGAAAAATAACATTGCCAGAAAAAACTTCACCAAGTTTGGTCCCTACCCAAATGGCTGATTTGTAAGAAAAGATCTCTAACTCCCATCATTAGACAACAACCATACCTAAACTTAAAAAATATCCTATATTTATATCTCCCACTATAGCATAAATGTCAAATCTTAATAAAGACAATGTAGCACAAACAATGAGGGGCATTGAGACATTGGGATGAGAAAAAAGGTTTTCAATTTGGGGACGACATGGGAATGATGGTTAGAGGCTGTGTGCTATAATATACTATACATATAGTACTTGAAATGCTAGTTATGAGATCATTTACAATAATATAAGAACTAATAACTTATAGTACCAAATAATTGAACACAGTATAGTTACAATGTGAATACAAATAATATCATATAAAGATGGTTACAATGAGTATTATGATAAAAACAAGTACAAAATCATGTACATGTATTCACAAATATGCATATGTATTGTGCATGCGTGCGTGTGTAACACTGATATTTGTAGTAGCAGCGAGTAATCCCCATTTCTATCACAAGTGTTGCAATTTCAAATTTTGCTTGCAGATACCCTTGACAATGAGATGGAAACATAAAGGTGATAGTGGGGGGACTTGAGAATCTCAAGACCCCAATGTGATTATGTCCTTGACTCTATTCTAGGAGGGTTTGGGGAGTGATTAGTCCCCATGTTACATTGAGTATAATAGTGCAATGAATTTAAATATTTAGAAATAAATCTATCAAGCATGCTAAAAAAGTCATACAATCTAGAAATAAATGAAATACATCCAAAAATGAAGACAAAGTGATTTGCACCAAATATATGGATTTACAAATAAGTAAATAATAGTCTCATTAATATTAGGCACAATAAGTTTACAATTTACAAAAACATTATATTTTGTAAGTGAAAATAAAAAATCTAAAAAATTTGTCCAAAATTTGCCTTTATAGTGCAAACATAACTAAAGTTGTCAAATTTGACTTCAAAATCCAACTAGAATAGAGTTAAGTTGCAAGAATACATCTAGGATAAATAAATCAAAATCTAATCTCTATCTGTATATTTGGATCATGAAATAAAAAAGAAAAAGACCAAATGAATACATTTTTTGAGTAAAGAAGATAAATCCCAATGGATGGACGTGTATAAGATATGGTGGGAAAATAACTCTCCAAATGATAATTATGCACAATAACACTAGGAATAACATACACAATGTCAAAGAGAAATTTGACATTGGAATATTAATACTTAGTTGTGTTATAGTTATTAGAGGTCAAACTTAGTGACTGGTAAAAAAAAATGTTGATGTCAAAAACATCTGGAGCAATTAGGCCTTAAGACATATCAAGGGACCAAATACAACATCTTACCAAGTCTATAAGTCAACCCGACCAAAAGAAATAAAGGAGGTACCCTAGTATATACCTTGTTATTATGCGTGATCAAAGAGACCTCTAGAGACTTCCTTCTAACTGTACCATCTTAAATTGGAAATACTTCAATTTATAACATTTTAGTTCCTCTCTAGTGTGTTTTCATAGCAAAATCACACTTTGAGCACATACTTCACTTGTTTTCTCCCCCTTCTCCTAGGTGAAACTGAGGTAGGACCTAAAAAAGTCCTCCTCGATTTCTATTCTTTCTCACATATTCAGTCAATTAGGACTTAACTTGTGAGTATCCTCTCTTCTTAGGACCTCAAATTATAGACTGGATCTCTAATTGATAGTATGGAATATCTATCTTACCCTTGACCCCTACTAGTTTGGAATCTAGAACAAGAAGACTAAGAAGGTTGATCTTCTAGACTAGGTCAACTTGGTCTAGGCTAGGTTGACCTAGTCCATGGGGCCTCCATTGATTCCAGGCCTAGTGTTGTTTTACCCTTGTAGTAAAATCCCACTTTTTGTGGGGTAATTCTACAAATATTCCAAAAATCTACTGTGAAAATGCATCAAATCCCTCATTTTCACATGAGAGAAGCAAAGAGACAAACACCTTTAGACATCCCAATCTGATATAGGGAAGTTGCAAGGTGAAAGCATGGGATGGTTTCTTATTCTTCATTGCAAAGAGGTTATTATTCTTAATCAAGCATTCAAAGGTAATATATAAACATGGAGTTGCAAAGGGATCTTAAAGGTGGTTAGAGTACCTTGAGTGATTGGTATGATTTCTATAGGATATTTCAAATCTAATTCTTTGCACCTTCATACATTTATATAGATGCACACTTACATGCTAGGGTTTCACTCACAGAGTAGACTTTTAGCATTTTGCATATTTACATTCTAGATCTACACATCTAGGCTACACACACATACACCATTTTTCACAATGACTATTCATGGAGGTGGAAATCACAAAAACAAGGGGGTTAACTAAGGAAAACCCCTTTATAGCCACCAACAAATACAAAACTTGTTGCAGACTTGCAGGATATCAGTTTGGAGCTTACAAATCTAGAAACTACTACTCAAGGGATTTCTGGAGAATTTGGTTACAGAGTTGTCAAACTATGACAAGTCTATGGAAATATGTCCTTCCTCTTTTTGACCTAGTCTTTTCTGCCTTTTGACCAAATTTTTTTTGGGTTCTGTTCCTTTCATCATTTCATTTTTGGATATGTAGGCAAATATTCATAAAAGGCTTAGATCTGTGTCTTTTTGAGCTTAATTATATCTTCCAGTACAAATTTCAAGGTGATTACTTTATCTCTTATTTTATCTCTTGGCATATACTTACTTTCATATATTTATATACACTTATGATCTACATTTATCATATCTCTTGTTTACATTGCATGAAAGAGAACCTTTCTAGCATACTTCCTTGATAAGTCTCTAGATATTTCATTAGCATCCTTCTATCCTCTTTGGGGTTTTTTCTAATCAAATTTAGGGCTTATTGAAAGTTATTATTGGAAGTCCCTCTTTATCTTGTATTGAATGGCTTAGGGAGAAAGTGTTGAACTTGTTTATTCTAGTTCACATTGTTATAATTGGTGTCATTTCCCCTTTGAACACTAACCACAAAATATCTCCCCAACTTGGATGCTCATAAAAGATGACCCCAAGGATCTTGCACTACTATGATTGTATTATTTTGTTGAAAAGACACAAGGAATCTAATGTAGAGCATCTGAAAAAACCTTTCCTTAACTAAGGATCAAACTGATCCAAGTTCAATTCTTTCATTAAACTTATCACAATGACCAAACCAACAAGTAACCATCAATACATTACAAACTTATTCCATTCCAAGAAACATGACTATTATCCTTATCGAATAATCTTTGAAAACTCATTCCTACATTAGGTTCCCATCTCATAAGCATCTTAACTAGAGTGAAAGTTAATAGTAGTCAAATTCAAAACACAAGAATACATATTTAAATCAACATATGAATATATTGCAATCCTTATCAATGGAGTCCAACCTCTATTCCTTGTTCTTGATTATTACATTCCATCAGTTGATCTCCTTTTCATTCAAAAATTCATATTTGTCACCCAATATGTAGACCTAGTATGACAACCAAAGGTTACATGAATTTCCTTCAATTGATCACACTATTTAAGCTCGACCATTAACAAGATCTTTTGGTATTCTTGGGTAGTTGTAGATCTTTCAACTTCCTACCCAACCATTAGAACTACCATTATGTGTAAATAGTAATTGGCAGTTACAAATTGCTCCAACTTCTAACTTTATAACCTTTCATTGTGGACCTATTCATTGGTTCACAACTTGTAGTCCTTGGTACCTAAGAAATAATCTCACTTCATAGTTTCGCATGTTAAAATTTTTGGTACCTATAAAACAATGAAATTTTGTAGTTTCAGATGTTACAATTTGGAAGCCTTATGAAATAGCAAAAGTTTAAGTATTTTATAAGTACCTTATACTCTTACCCATGTTTTTGTTATTTTTGAACAAAATAAAGGAAAAATACTAATATATGTGAGTGTTTGAATAAATGCAATATGATAATACACTATATTATAATCTATTGAGTTCATATTAATAGCATCATCATTTTAGTTTTTTAAGATAACATTATTTTAAAGAATGTTAATAATAAGACAAATACAAATTTAAAACTAAATATAATTTGAGTTACGTTACATAAAAAACCCTTCTTATAAATTCAGTTTGTTTACATTTTAAATTAAAAATGTATATATAATTTATCATTTATTATTTTTAACAAATATTATATATATATATATATATATATATATAATATAAAAAATTATTTTTTAAAACATCATTAAAAAAATTAATATTTTTTATTATTATCTTTGTTCACTATTTGATGTGGGGGTTTTGTCCCCACGAGCCCTGCGGTACCAGACTACCACACACAATAACACATAGACTATTGTTGTATCGTACAACTGTTGCAATAGCATATCACTGGTACATCAACATGTATAGTTGTTATTATAGCTTAAGTAGACACACGAGGGGTTGGGGGGTTAAATCCCCTCAAAATATCTTATTTATATATTTTAATAACGTTTCTAAATAAATAAATTATATAAATTATATTTTTTTAACAATCATTTGTTTAATATTCTAAAAGGTTTTCTATTTTATTTTAAACACTAAATATATGTATCTTTTAAAAAATTATACAGACACACATACACAAACACGCACATGCACATGCGCACGCACGCACGTGCACACGTGCATGCACGCATGCACATGCGCACATGAGCACACGCACACGCATGCACTCGCGCATGTACACACAGACACACACGTGCACACCCGCGCATGCACGCACACACGCACGCACACATGCACGAACAGACACACACGCATGTACACACACACGCACGCGCGTGCGCGCACACACACACACACACACACCAATTTTCTCTATTTAACTCGAATAGGGTATATATTGATTTTTCCGCTAAATTTATTTAACAACATGCACACACATCTTTTCTTTTTGTTTCTATTGATTCGCTATAATGATTTTTGTAAATAATATATTATTCTTTTTATTGAAGATTTCCTATTTCACAGGTTTTCAATTAGAGAGTTTCTTTGGTTTTCTAAAATATTCCCACAAAGAAAAAACAAAGATTTTCTTTCCCCAAATTACTCAACAAAAAACACGAAGATCTCAAGAAGATATATTCTTTTCCTTTGATTCACAACAAATTATTTACATAACCTTAACAATAATAAAAATCCCAATGAAAAATATTTGAGATAACATATTATTTCTTTGAAAGATTTTCAAAAGTTAAATACAAAACATAAAATAAACCCTTTAGCTAGAAGCTGGAGATGAAAATTTGAGTTATCCTAGCTAAGCTTCTTGATCCAAGTACTCCTATTTTGGGACCCCTTCTTCATGTCTAATAAATTCTCTACAAAAACTTGTAAATTGATCCTCTCTGAATTCTATATGCCAAATATTATCTTAAAAAAAAACTCTCCAAATTCTTTCTCTTAAAAAGACTTCCCAAACACTTGTTATAAAAAATTGGCTAAAAAAGTTCTAGTATAGGCATCATACTCTCCTAGGATTTTCTAAAAGATAAAACCCTAATTAGGGAAACTTAGAATATAATAATTATCTTTATTAGTACTTATTTCCTAATCAAAATCAAATTCGATGATGTTGATGTTTGTAGACAGTCAAATTCCATATTGATAATTAAAGAAACACTAACTTTTGTGACAAGATATTTCAGTTTGTAGTTATCTCCAACAAAATCTGATTTGATGTTGATGTTTATTTAAGAAAATATAATTTGTATAAAGATATTTATTTGCATTTTTTACTTTATTTATATACAACTATAAACCACCTAATTACTATTTAAGTAACTATTTAATATTTTTAATATGCTATAATTAGATAAACATATAATATGTTGCCATTAAAGTAATAATGTATTTAAATCATAATTTCTATTATCTAAATAGTATCTTGATTTCTATAAATAGACACCATAATCAAATCTTACAATTAACTATAAATATTTATTTAGCTCCCAAATGCACACAACCTTATTTAATGTGCTCTATAACTCAAGTATAATAGCTTATTATGTAGCTAATATTATTTATTTCCTTAACTATTTAATACTATTTTCCTTAACTATTTAAAAATGTGAGGTAGCCTAACCAAGCTTCTTGATCCAAGTAGTCCTATCTTGGGATCCCTTCTTCATCTCCAATAAATTCTTTACAAAAACTTGCAAAATCCTCTCCAAATTCTATATGCCAAATATTATCTTCAAAAAAATACTCTCCAAATTCTTTGTCTAAAAAGGCTTCCCAAACACATTTATAAAAAAATTGCTTAAAAAGTTATAATATAGACATTTTACTCTCCTAGGATTTTCTAAAAGAGGAAACTCTAATTAGGGCAACTTAAAATATAATAATTACCTTTACTAGTAGTTATTTCCTATTTAAAATCAAATTCAATGATGTTGATGTTACAATTCTTTAGAGTAATTGGGAGGGGGGAGGGAGGGGGGTGGGGGTTGGGGGGGCGCGGTGCGGTGGGGGTGAATCAGTTACTCAAGGTCCAATAAAACTTTTCACTTATCTTAGTGAGCCATTAAACATTCATGCATCCAAGCTTATCAATCTAAACTTGCAGGTTACTAATAAATCAACATGCAACAATAAAACATGAAAGATCAACACATAACACAATGATTTACGTGGAAACCTAATTTGGGAAAAACCACGAGTAACATGCTACCCTGTTTCTCACTCTTCTGAAGTGATGCCCTATGAAAGGCCTATCCTGTTAAAGGATACAATACACACTCTTAAATGTGACCTGATTGAGTGATTTTAACCACCCTGTTAGGAGTGAGCCTGGTTAAAGGACTTTAGAACATTCACTTGGAATGTTACCCTGTTAAAGGATTTTCAAATGGCTACTAAACCAACCTTAGTTCAAAGGATTTTCCCTAACTGATACAATTGCTAGAGAGTATTCAGTAAGGGCTTTTGACCTAAAAAGACTTACAACTTGACTTGCTGATATCAAATCACTATTCTATTCACAACTCTGCTTGGCTTTCAAACTTTGTGGTTCTGAAAACTTGTTCCCTCTTCAAGCTTCTATCTCCTTAAGCTTCTTGCTTGTTGTACCAATGCAGTAACTCTAGTGGTCCTTTGACGAAGTAGAGCATCTGTAATCTATTCTCTTAGGTTATCTCTTAACCTTCACAATGCCTTCTCCTTGGCACCACTCTCCAATCTATTTGACCACTTTCTCTCTATTTCGTCTTATGACCTTGCATTCCTTAAATAGGAATTTTCAATTCTTTTCCCACTCTAATTTCCCTTGTCTAAATTAGGGTTTGAATGGATTAGGTAAAATACAATGTATTTGTCCCTTATATTGTTTCTTTCTAGAAAATTCATGTGGAATACACTTGTATTTGCCTAAAAATGATTAACCTAGAATTCTGTACCACCAGCTCAACACTCTTATCTTCCATCTGGTTCAAAAAATTCAAGGTAACAAACTTATCGGCTCAGATCTGGTGAATCTTTGACTTTTTAAATAATGCAACAGCTCGACACTATTGACTTTCTGATGCTCGGCACATACTATGTTACTCGACACCTATTACATGTTCATTCGACATCAACTATATTTTATTGATGCTCAACACGTGTTACATTTTTCTCAACACCAAGTTACTCGGTACACACTAGATTTTCCATTTACTCGGCACATATTGGCAATTTGCTCAGCATGAACTAACTTTGCTCGACACCCACTATAGACTTTGTTCAGGTTTTGCAGATAGTCTTTGTTATAAATTGTTCTTCTTAAGTTCTTCAGTGTAGCCAACCTTTGTATCTTCAAGTATATTACCAATACATTATTTCACCATTGTCTTAACTGATCCTTGCAATTCATTACAAAATCATAACTCAACCTTTTCTGTAGGTGTTGTTGTTACATCTTATTGATTAAATCCTCTTCATCAATCAATTAAGTGATAGTGTTTGTATCTTATAAGCAATTGTCTTACTAGCAAATAGAAGGTTCGACATTAGTGACAAAACAATGATTAAAACATACTTCTTCAACAATCTCAATGATCTTTTCAATTAGATTCCAACAATCTCCCTCTTTGGCATTGATGGAAAACCAAACTGATCAACCAAGTTACTAAAATGAAAAACATAACTAGGTTAAGATAGTAATGCCAAAAAGAAATTTGTTGTCATTTCTATTTTCATCAGATTTTATATCTCCCTATTTGCTGATAAACTTTTTCCTTTGATTTTCTCCCTCTTAGAACTATTATCCTGATTGATTTCTTTGCTTCTCCCTCTTAGCTGCTATATCCCTTACTTTTGTCTTTTTGTTGTAGCTCTCTTTTCTTCTGCTATTTCTCCTTCTTTTCTTCTACATTTTCAAACTTGATTATTTTCTTCCTTATTAGTTCTTTTGATCAATTTTTCTATTTCTCCCTCTTTGACAACAATGCCAAAGACATGACAACTTAGCATCTTCAATTATGCAGATGTAGACTTTGCAGTTTCCAGTTTCTCCCTCTGTCACCATGCTTGTGACTAATTTGAAATTTTAGCACTTTAAGTACTTCAGGAAAAACCTAAAATATGATCCTCTACATCAATTTTTTGTCATTCAACAATTAGCCTATTTGATGCAAGGTAGTTCTACTATTGCTTAAAAAACCTTTGATAGAGGTATTACCCCTAGCTTACCTCTAAGATATTCATAAGCATCCTTAGATAATGACTTTGTGAAGGTGTCATTAATTTTTTCTTTTGAATTCACATATTCCATCTTCACCTCATTTTCTTCCACTAATTCTCTTACATAATGATACTTGATTGCAATATTCTTTGTTTTGGCATGCATCACATGATTCTTTGATATGTTGATGGCATTGGTATTGGCACAATAAAGTATGACTGGTTCAATTATCTCTTCCTTAATAACTTTGAGTAGATGCTCGATCCAAACAATGTTTGTGCAGTTTATGGCAGTAGCAACATACTCAACTTCAACTGTGGATTGTGATGTACAACTTTGCTTTTTTATAGTCCAAGTGACTATTCTTCTACATAAAAAGAGTGCTCCTCCACTGCTTCTTTTTCTGTCATCTATATTATCTCCCCAATTTGCATCGGTGTCCAAAGTCATCTATTCCTTCTAGGTACCTCATTATTCTCTTTACTGCCATAAGATGATTTTCTCTTGGGTTTGCAAAAAATCTTGCTACTATTCCAATAGATAATGTAATGTTTGGTCTATTGTGTACAACATATTGTAGCTTTCCAATCATTGATCTGAACAATGTCTGATTTACTTTAGCTGATTCGTCATTTTTTGATAACTTCTGTCCTGTTATCATTGGTGTACTAACTGGTTTTGAATCTTCTAGGCCAAATGTTTTGAGTATCTCCTTGATATATTTTGATTGGGTCACAAATATATCAAACTTCAGTTGATAAACTTGCAATCCAACAAAGAATTTGATTTCCCCAAACATTGACGTCTCAAACTCATGTTTCATCTGATCAACAAAATCTTTGCATAGGGCATCCTTTCCTCCAAATATTATATCATCAACAAAGATTTTAGATATCAAAATGTCCTTACCTTTTTCAGTCTTGATATATAGGTTGTTGTTGTCATCTATTCTCTCAAATCCAATCTTTATAAGATATTTGTGAAGTCTCTCATACCAAGCTTTAGGTGCTTGTTTCAAACCATAGAGTGCTTTGTGTAGTTTGCATACCATGTCTTTGTTGTTGTCATAAAAAAATCCCACTAGTTGTTCTATGTAGACTTCCTCATCCAGTATACCATTTAGAAATGTAGACTTGACATCCATTTGGTAGACTTAAAAACCTTTGTAAGCAACATATGAAAGTAAAGTTCTTACTCCTTCCATCCTCACAATAGGGGCAAATGTTTCCCTATAGTCTAGTCCTTCTTCTTGAGCATAACCTTTACAAACTAGTCTGACCTCATTTCTTGTGATCTCACCATTCTCATCTAGCTTTTTCCTAAATACCCACTTGGTACCAATCACATTCTTATCAGCTAGTCTTGGAACTAAACTCCAAGTTTTGTTCTTCTCTATCTGTTTAATCTCTTCTTCCATAGCTTTGCACCAACCTTCATCTTTTATTGCATCTAGTAAGAATTTGGCTTAGGATAGAATTCACCCAAGAACTAAAGAACTCAACACAAGCACACAATAGACCAAAATAGAGAGAGTATGATCAGAATGACGATATTCATTCAATATGCCAGCTTGAGAGTACACTAGGAGTGCTTGTATATAAATGCCTTAGGAGAGCTTCTAGAATGCATAGAAGTCAGCATAATGATAAGTCATACAACTAGGCACATGTCCACCAGATATGGGTTATCCTCCATTAAGCATAGAATTAAGTGCGATGATGTGAGGATAAGCCTACAATAGTGTAGCACGCAAATCAGTGTTGTAGACAACATGTGCTAAATGAGGAGTGTAGATAACTATGTTGTCAAGATGACAACTCAATAAATGATGTGAACTCCTATGTTGTAGACACCATGTACATAATTAGAGTTGCGTAACTCATGAGAGTACACAAACTCCTAAGTGTCTCACCTAAAATAATAATAAAATAATGCATTAACCTAAGTAAACTTATGTAAATGTAATAAGTAAATACTTATTTACACCGGAATGCCCTTAAGCTTACAAAATCTAGAATGAAATGCAATATGGGTCCCGACTACTAGCCATGTTAGGTACCCATGTACATAATGATATGCAATCTCTCATAAAGAAGAGAAAGAGGGAAAACTTCATGGAAAAAACCCTCCCCCAAAAAGAGAGATGAATAGGGATGCATGGATGGATGGAGTAATCAAGACCCCCCCATTATGACATACATCTAGTATATACATAAGAGAATAATGAGAAGAGGAAGAGAGACAGGATAGGCTCCCTCCCTAAAGAAGAATGTCCGTTAGTGACTACTCTGATGAAGAAGCTGATCCAAGACTGCAGAATGGTGTTCCTCCCCTTAGGAAGAAACAATGCCAAAGGTACAAATGAGATGCTTCTATTGTGCATGGAAAGAATCCCATGGATAAGTTATGTCTTTGAAACCTACTCAATTGGCTTAAGAACCTGTCTCAAAGAACCTATCTCAAAGAACTATTTATCTCTAAAACTGATGAAGAACCCTGTTGTAATTGCTGATCATAAGTATCCATAATCACTTAAACCTGTAATGATTAATCATGTAGAGAATGAACAAGAGAGTCCAATGGAGCCCTCATGACAACTGAAGAAGGTACGTCTACATCAAGAAGAAGAGGCAAATCATCAATACTATCTCCCAAATCTATCACTGAACCTGTACTTGGAAGACTAGATGTACCCTGCTGTGCTGGACCTTTCACAATGGCAATGTATGCATGCAGACTGAATTGATGTAGTGATGTCTCACTATAACTGTCGATAGAACACCATATGTCTAAATCTATTGAAGCATTATCGCTAGTGTCACTATCAATTTCCACATTGTATGATGTGCGAAGAGGATTAGAGGACAAGCTAGGTGAACTTTCCTCAAAATTTACATCCTTCTCCACAAATATCTAATGTGTCTCATGATCTAGAAGTCTGTATGCCTTCACATTGTTTTCATAACCAATGAAAGTACAAGGCCGAGATGACTGTGCCTTGCATCCCCTGAAAGATCTATTTTCCCATGCAGGACAACCAAAGACTTTGAAGTGTGTCACAATGGGTTTTCTGCCACAACATGCCTCAAAAGGAGTCTTGCCATCTAAGGTTGGATGAGAAGAATGATTAAGAATGTGAGTGGCACTAGAGATTGCTTTGACTTCTAATGATGGATCTAGAGACTTGGCATGAATCATGCAACTTGCCATAGACTTAAGAGTTCAGATCCTCAAAGCTGCAACATTTGACTTATGCAAACTGAATGCTGACAGAGTCTGAAGATCAATGCCTTCAAGTTTGCAAAAGTCCATAAGTCTTCTATTCACATACATGCTTCCATTATCCATGTGAAGTACTTTGATGGCTTTCCTTGATTTTCATTCTACATGAGTTTTGAAGTCTAGAAACTTGTCCAACACTTCATTCTTGTTATGGAGAAAGTAGACCCAAGTGAACCTTGAAAATTCATCAACAAAAGTCAGTATAAAGTGACCTTGATTGAATGCAAAAGGACCTACTAATACCATGTAAACCATCTGTAGAACACATGATGCTCTTGAAGACTTCCCTCTATATAACTTCCCCTCTGGATACATATCCACTAAATTTGTTGAACATTTACCCTTAGAAAAGTTGATTTGAGGTAGACCTTTGACCATATGGTTTGTGCAAAGCTGCTAAAGATAGCGAAAGTCAAGATGACCATACCACTCATGCCATAATTGCATGTTTGAATTTGATTGAAATAACAAGGCCTTAGAAGGAGACTTGGGCACAAAATGAGAGAAAGAGTACAACCTTTGTTATGATTCACTTTCCCCACTGCAACCAAGGAATCATCTTTGAGATTGTGCACTTTTACTGAGTCTGGAAGGAACTCAACTCTATGTCCATCTCTGAGGCGAGTGATTTGGTAGATTGATAGGAGATTTGAACTTAGGTTTGGAACATAGAGAACTTCTTGAAACTCTCCATTTTCCATTTCCATGTTTCCTTTTCATTCAACTTCCATTTTGCTATCATTCCCCATGAAGATGTGGGGTACCTTGGATTGCTTCATTGAAGAAAAATCCTCCTTTGAAGAACCCATATGATATGAGGCACCTGAGTCAAATATCCATTCCTTTGAAGAGTTTGCATTTTCCATGAATGCTTTCCCTTTGCCCTTGGAATTTGAAGAAGACCCTTTATCCTTATAAGCATTAGGCAATGGAACATTATGTTTCTTCATGATGTTGGTCAACTCGATTTCTTGCAATAAGCACACTTCTTCTTCTCCTTATTGTTATCCCCCTTCTTGTTGGAATTTGAAGACTTTCCTTATTGATAGGATTGTGGTGTTTTCCTTTCTAAATCCTCAGATTTGCTCTTCCATTTCTTCTTACCCTTTCCTTTATTTGAAGATTGTCCAGCTGAATGTTGAGAACCCTCATTGTTGGCCACCAATGCTTTCGATTGAGGTGATTTGAGAATCCCCATTGATTTCAATTTCTTTTCTTCATCATCCAACAATTTAGCATATTCATCAAAAGTGACTTTCTTGAAGGCAAACCCTAAGGTAGTCTTTGAGGTGTTAAAAGAAGATACAAATGTGGAATACTTTGATGGCAACTTGTTATGTATGATATATATCAATCTGTCATCTTTGATAGAACTCCTACAATCAGTAAGCTTTGTCCTTAGTTCATTCACCTTGATGATGAAATCCTAGATTGAGTCATATGACTTAGGATCTAAGGAGACAAGCTTATCTTTGACTTTGAACACATCCTCTTTAGACACTTTACCATAAAGGTTTTCGAGGGTATCCCAAACTTCCTTGGATGTAGAACACTTCTTCATTTGATATATGATCTTATCATCAACCCCCAAACATATATCACCTAGGGCTTTTCTATCCATTTCTACCCAAACTAAAATATCACTTTTTAATACCTTATCACCTGCTGGTTTAAGAGGAGTACCATCTACATATTGTGAAACTCCATTATGCATTAAGTGATACCACATTTTGATTGACCATGTAGCATAGTTATGAGGAGTTAATTTAGGAAACTTAAAGTTGCTCATAATGTAGAAAATGAAAGAAAAGTGCAAAAAAGAGAGAATACAACACCAAGAACACCCCCCCTTTTCACTAAATCAAGAAACCCTCCCAAAATAGATGCTTTGGGCACTTTATCGATAGTGTGATTACAATGGGCCACTTGCCAATTTTGGCCTTCATGGACTTTATGATTTTTCTTGTTACAACTTCTTAATGGAGTACAAATCTGAAACTTTACAATGTGCTACAATTTTGAAGCATTACAAAGCAAAGAAAGGCCTTATTGCTGAAAGTGAAACTTTTGTCCACACAACCCTACAATTTGATAGCAGATCTAGAAAGTAGACAAAAATAATGCACTTTCAAAAAAAAAGAATTTGTTTTCGACACCAGATGTGCCTGTACAGAGCATTTGAAGTTGCAAAATGCAAGATTATGTAGGTATAGTCACCAAAAAATAAAAATTCTAAAAAATCCTTGCACCAAAACTAGAAAAGAACTGCACCAATGAAAATTTAGGAAATTCTACCCAATTTCAAAAAAATCACACCTGATTTGGAGTCTGAATGTCTGAGTTATGGCCTCCCAAATTTGGATTTCAAAAACCAAAGTCAATCTGGAGAGGGATTGCATCAACGAATGATGGGGTTAAATTTGAAGATCATATGACCATCTCAGTAGTTCAAAATTTCCCTAGAATGACATCCAAATAGGTGTCAAATTTAATGCATCAAAATGATGACATCAGTAATGTGCATACTTGTGATAACATCAATAATGATGTTAGCCACTGATGTGGCAGTACCATACCGTACAAATTGGACAAACTATGATGATGTGGTAGGGTTTTGTGTAGGTATAATCACTAATGCACAAAATAGTATGGCACTAAATACTTGTGTAAGCGGTCGATGTGGCAGTGTGCCACGTGTCACAAAGTGATTCATCAATTGCATCCACGTGGCTGTGACTAGTCGCCACGCGTATAAGTATGGCGATGGACGCGTGTCTGTTGTTAGTTGGTGCTAACTAGATGGGGGCATGGTCTGCTACCTATCACATGACAGCATCAGACTGGATGTTTGCTATTTGTTCACTCTGTAGTCTTGTTGTTTGCGTGGCAGGATCTGTAGAGGCCACGTGGTGGATGTGGAGGTTGGGTTTTTTTGCAGTTTTTGCTACTGGATTTGAAAAATGGTTTCCAAAAATTTTTTGCAACTGTTGGGTTTTTGAAGTTTATAAACCCACATTTGTTGGGATATTGCTAGCATTGCAATTTTTAAACATCACTCTATGATAGGTAAATAACAAAGCCTACAGACTACCTCAACGGGAGGTGATGGAGTTGCCCCCAGTTAAGGATTGTCTTAGCCAAATTTTGTGTAGAGATTGCCATTGGTAGGATTGGTGTGGCACGATCGGGTGATGCAAAGATTATGTAGTATGGCTCAAATTGAATAGAGGTGCTTGCAGAATTAAATAAACCCTGCAAAATAAAATATATACGCCAAAAATCTAGAGCCAAGCTGGGGTGTCACTGCCTAGTTTAGCTAAAAATTTTCTTTTCCTAGCCAACTGACCAACTGAGAAATAATTCCGAAAATAGAAATTAAAAAAAAAACTTGCAGAGAATAAAATAAATTCAGATCCAAAAATCAAATAATTAGATCAATAAAATGACCATACCCGAACTGCAAATTGGGGCCTTCGAGTTCCAATTTGTAAATTTTTTTTGCCTCATGATCAACTTTCACCCAACATAGGAAAATTTATAGTTGATCTTCATCGAATTGACACTCTAGATGCAATGATGAGGTCAGATCTAGCTCTAGATGCTCCCAATTTTTGTGGATCCTCCAGATTCGGGTCAAGGTGCTGAAGCATGAACAGTCTCGAATAGCTATGTGTAGAGAATCTCCCTCAGTGCTCTAATACCATGTAAGAATTTGGCTTAGGCCAAAATTCACCCAAGAACTAAAGAACTCAACACAAGCACACATTAGACCAAAATAGAGAGAGTATGACTAGAATGACGATATTCATTCAATATGCCAGCTTAAGAGTACACTAGGAGTGCTTGTATATAAAGGCCTTAGGAGAGCTTCTAGAATGAATAGAAGTCAGCATCATGATAAGTCATACAACCAGGCACATGTCCACCAAATATGGGTTATCCTCCATTAAGTATGAAATTATGTGTGATGATGTAAGGATAAGCCTACAATGGTGTAGCACACAAATAAGTGGTGTAGACAACATGTGCTAAATGAGGAGTGTGGATAACTGTGTTATCAACATGAAAACTCAATGAACAATGTGAACTCCTATGTTATAGACACCATGTGCATAATTAGAGTTGTGTAACTCATGAGAGTACACAAACTCCTAAGTGTCTCACCTAAAATAATAATAAAATAATGCAAAATAATAAAATAATGCTAATACGTAAGTAAACTTAAGTAAGTGTAATAATTAAATACTTATTTACACCAACACATCTCTTACTATCTTGGGTTCTATCTTGCTTAGTAGACATGATTCATTTCTTATTCTATTCCTTGTCATTGGTCTAGCTTCCTTGTCACCAATGATTTGTTCAGCAGGGTGATGTCTTCTCACATACTTGGATAGCCTTGGTTCTATCTTTGTTTCCATGTTTGGTCTTTCAGCTTCAAAGTCACTGTATACATCTCTTTCAAGTAACTTAGCATCTCTTTCATGTGTACTAACTTCAAAATCAAAATGTGCATTTTCTTCATTCTGTAACTCAGCATTTGAATGCAACTTGACATTCACTGGTTGGGACTTGACAAATACTGAACCTTGTTGTTGGTTGGCTATTGGATTGCCAACTTCTTCTTCAATAGACATTCCTTTGTAGAAGTATACAAAAGATCTATATTCTTCTAGTCTTTTGATGGATTCATCATCTTGAACTTCTGTATGTTCATCAAAGTTTACATTTGCACTCTCCACAATTTTGTTAGTGTTAGTATTTAAACATTTATATGCTTTACTTCTAGTGGAGTATCCAAAGAATATACCTTCATCACTCTTTGCATCAAACTTGCCATTTCTAGAATCTTTAAGAATATAGCATTTACAACCAAACACTTTGAAATATTTTACATTGGGCGAGTGACCATACCATAATTCAAAAGGTGTTGCATTTGTACCTTTCTTGATTTGTACTTGATTCAAGGTGTAGACAGTTGTGCTTACTGCTTCTCTCCAATACTTTAGAGAAACATTTTTCTCCATCATCAATGTTCTTATACAGTCCATTACTAATCTATTCCTTCTCTCTGCAATTCCATTCTATAGGGGAGTCCTTGGTGTTGATGTCTATCTTTTGATTCTCCTGTCATTACAAAACATCTCAAATTCTCTTGATGTGAACTCTCCCCCTTTATTTGATCTCAAGCATTTTAGATTCTTACCTATTTCTTTCTCAACCCTTGCCAAATACCACTTAAACATTTGAAAAGTATCAGATTTTTGCTTTAAGAACATAGCAGTCATCATCCTAGAGAAATCATCTACTAACAATATTATGTATCTATCTCCCTTGTAACTTTGTACTTCTTTAGGTTCACACAAGTTAGTATGAGCAATCTCTAAAACATCTTTTGAAGTATAATTTTATGTTTTGAAACTAGACTTGGTCATTTTGCCTAACTGACATTGTTTGCACATTATATTTTCAGGCTTCTTTAGTTTAGGAAAGCCTCTTACTTTCTTCATATTGCTAATGCTAATCAAGTTATCAAAGTTGACATGATAGAGCCTTTTATGCCATAGCCACACATCATCAGTTTTAACAATAAGATAAGTGGCATCATCATTATCTAGATAAAACAGATTGCTCTTAGTTTGTTCTCCTTTTCCTATCAGATTTCCATTTGTGTCAAAAATCTTGGCAGTTTTGTTTCTAAATTCAACTTTGCAACCTATATTGCTTAGTTGTGACACACTCTAATTCAATCCTTCAACAGAATAGGCATCATCACATGTGATCTTTTCTGTGAGCTTAATTGAACCTTTGCCTTTTATAAAACATGGTGCATCATTACCAAATCTAACACTGTTTCCATCATAATGAGTTAATGCAATGAACTTACCTTTGTCTCCTATCATGTGGTGTGAGCAACCACTACCAATGATCCATTTTTCATTCTTGTCTACAGATGTTACAAGTACAGTTGCTTCATCTTCATCTAACTCATCCTTCATAGCAACATAGACTACCTCATCATCATTTTCATCTAAGTCACCACCTTCTGCAATGTAGCACTTTTTGCCTTTGTCTTTGTATTCTCTGCTATCTTCACTTCTTTTACCTTTGTATTTGTCATTTCCTTTGATGTTTCTCTTCTTTGGACACCTAGCAGTAATATGTCCTACTTCATTGCAATTGAAACAAATAATGGGGAACTTACCTTTTCCTCTATGAAACCTCCTTGCTAGCAATGCTTCCAACTATTCAACATCTTCTTCTTTAGTGTTACTATCATTGGAAACATGCTTTATCCTTCTCTTCTTCCTTTGTTTCTTTTCATTAGAATCTTTGAGTAGCAACTTAGCCTTGAAAGTAGACTCAAGACTCTTTGGCCTGTAGTTGTCAAAGTTGGATAACTCAAATGCACTGAGTCTTCCCACTATACCTTCAAGAGATAGTTTGTGTCTTGGTATGCATCTCAATTCTTGGATGGCTAATACTCTAATAGCATAGATAGGGAGCAAGGTTCTTAAAACTTTGCTAAGAACAGTTTCATCATCTAGATGACTAGCAACACTTCTTATTGCACTCACCACTTCCTTTATTCTGGAGGCATATTGAGTAATGTTCTCACCTGCCTCCATTCTAATGTCGTCAAACTTTCCTTTGAGGCTTTCTACTTTTTCTCTTTGGACATTTTTATCTCCTCCATAAATAGTTGTTAGGGCTTCCCACATCTTGAATGCAATGGTACATACCTTGATGTCATCAAATTTAGCGTAGCTTAGAGTAGAGGCAATTTCCAACATTGCTTGATTGTGCTCCTTCTTTTTCATATCTTCAACAGTAGGGATGCTAGCTAGATCAACATGTTCCACTATAATTGAGGTTTGTGCATGGTCACCTATTGATCCAAGGTGTAGCTTCATTAAACTTTTCCATGCAATGAAGTTGTCTCTATTAAGCTTAGGAACTTCTCTCTTAGACATCTTGATCTTTATGCTTCTAGTAACTTTAAACTAAATCAGCAGATGGCTCTGATACCAATTTTTAGAATTCTTTAGAGTAACTGAGAGGGGGGGGGGGGGTGTGAATCAGTTACTCAAGGTCCAATAAAACTTTTCACTTATCCTAGTGAGCCCATTAAACATTCATGCATCCAAGCTTATCAATCTAAACTTGCAAGTTACTGATAAATCAACATGCAACAATAAAACATGAAAGATCAACACATAACACAATGATTTATGTGGAAACCTAAAATGGGGAAAACCACCAGTAACATGCTACCTTGTTTCTCACTCTTCTAAAGTGATGCCCTATGAAAGGCCTGCCCTGTTAAAGGCTACAACACACACTGTTAAATGTGACTCGGTTAAGGGATTTCAACCACCCTATTAGGAGTGAGCCTAGTTAAAGGACTTTAGAACATTCACTTGGAATGTCACCTTGTTAAAGGATTTTCAAATGGCTATTAAACCAACCTTAGTCCAAAGGATATTCCCTAACTGATATAATTGCTAGAGAGTATTCAATAAGGGCTTTTGACCTAAATAGACTTATAACTTGACTTACTGATATCAGATCACTATTCTATTCACAACTCTGCATGGATTTTAAACTTTGCAGTTCCAACAGGTTGTTCTCTCTTCAAGCTTCTATCTCCTTAAGCTTCTTGCTTGTTGTACCAATGTAGTCACTCTAGTGGTTCTTTGACAAAGTAGAGCATCTGTATTCTATTCTCTTAGGTTATCTCTTAACCTTCACAATGCCTTCTCCTTGGCACCACTCTCCAATCTATTTGACAACTTTCTCTCTATTTCATCTTATGACCTTGCATTCCTTAAATAGGAATTTTCAATTCTTTTCCTCTAATTTCCCTCGTCTAAATTAAGGTTTGAATGGATTGGGTAGAATAAAATGTATTTGTCCCTTACATTGTTTCTTTCTAGAAATTTCATGTGGAATCCACTTGTATTTGCCTAAAAATGGTTAACATAGAATTTTGTACCACTAGCTCAACACTCTTATCTTCCATCTGGTTCACAAAATTCAAAGCAACAAACTTATCAGCTCAGATCTGGTGAATCTTTGACTTTTCAAATAATGCAGTAGCTCAACACTATTGGCTTTCTGATGCTTGACACATACTATGTTACTCGACATCTATTACATCTTCACTCAGCATCAACTATGTTTTACTGATGCTCAACACTTGTTACATTCTGCTTGACACCAACTACATTACTCAACACACACTAGATTTTCCATTTACTTAGCACACACTGGCAATCTGCTCAACATGAACTAACTTTGCTCGTCACCCACTATAGACTTTGTTTAGGCTTTGCGAATAGTCTTTGTTATAACTTGTTCTTCTTAAGTTCTTCAATGTAGCCAACCTTTGTATCTTCAAGTATATCGCCAATACATTATTTCACCATTGTCTTAACTGATCCTTGCACTTCATTACAAAATCATAACTCAACCTTTTCTCTAGGTGCTGTTGTTACATCTTATTGATTAAATCCTCTTCATCAATCAACTAAGTGATAGTGTTTGGATCTTATAAGCAATTGTCTTACTAGCAAATAACAGTTTGACATCAGTGACAAAACAATGATTGAAACATACTTCTTCAACAATCTCAATGATCTTTTCAATCGGATTCCAATAGTTGATGTTTGTAGACAGTCAAATTCCATATTGATACTTAAAGAAAATTTAATTTTTGTGATAAGATATTTCAATTTGTAATTATCCCTTACAAAATGTAATTTGATGTTAATGTTTATTTAAGAAAATATAATTTGTGTAAAGATATTCATTTGCATTTATGACTTTATTTATACACAACTATAAATCACCTAATTACTATTTAAGTAACTATTTAACATTTGTAATATGCTATAATTAGATAAACATATAATATGTTGCCATTAAATGAATAATGTATTTAAATAATAATTTTATATTATCTAAATAGTATCTCAATTTCTTTAATTAGACATCATATTCAACTCTTACAATCAACTACAAATATTTAATTAGCTCCCAAATACAAAAAACCTTAGTTAATGTGCTCTATAACTCAAGTATAATAGCTTGTTTTGTAGCTAATATTATTTATTTTCCTTAACTATTTAATACTACAATCTGCAAAAAACACATCATACCATATACAAGAAAAATAACTAAAAACCAATAACAAAACCATGCTCAAAGAAGGATTACCAAATTCACGTAAAATAACAACTTGGCAGGTAGAAAAAATGATGCTTGTCCTATAAGTCAGAACAAACTAAGGTTTAGGTTAAGATTTGGACTTGAATATTATCTCCCCTTCCTTACAATAGAGTTATTGTGAGAGGGCACACTTATCCTAGAAATTCAAGGAGGTCGATGCCTGATACATGCAATCACACATAAGAGACAAACATGTACATGCATATCCATATGTAATAGACAATGGGGTGAGTGGTCCATCATGTAGATCTTGTATATAGGTGACTAAGGGTCCCTCCTTCAACCATACAAACATGAAAACAAAAAATTAAGATATACAATATAAGAATACACATGTAAGTATGAGATTAGTAACCAATAAGCCATAAAGAAAAATATAATTACTAATGGAAACATATAAGATAACTACACCATGAGAACAATCATAGAAATCATCTGAAAGTGTGAAATGTACCATGTCATGAGAATAATCATAACCATCAATTGGAAGCATAAAATGTCATAGTAATATATCATGATATAATATAACCATAATGTAGTGTCACACAAATAAATCCTCAAGTATCATTGAATAAACCAACATACATATAAAAAATAGACTATAAGTGTTTGACAACATGAATTTAAAAAGGTAAACTATGGGTGGGAACTACATTTATGCCCCTAGACTTAAGATTACTCCTAGAATCCTAAAAAATAGGTGTATAAATACCATAATATTGATGCATCCTCCCATGTCATCGATGCCTCATCAGTGGGGTCCCATTGGACCCTTACCTACTCAATGGTACAACCCCTGACAGTTATCTCCCACTATTGGAGTATGTGAATGCTCTCCAAAGCTAGTTGCCCATCCTCTACCTATAATGCATTCTAGTTAAGAACATGTGTAACATCTGGAATATATTGTCTAAGAAATAAAACATGGAAAACATCATGCATATAATATAAGCTAGGTGGTAATGAAAGACAATAGGAAATTGGACCTATCCTCTCAAGAATCTCAAATGGGCCCACAAATTGAGGTACCAACTTCAAAGCTTCTCCATAATGGATCATACTTTTCCATGGACACACTAAAACAAAAAACTTATCTCCTACTATAAACTTCATATTTACAATATGAGCATATGCACACTTCTTTTGTCTATCTTGAGTTGTGCTCAGTTGCTCTTGAATGCACTCAATCTATTGCTCTATATCTCAAATCATCTTTGGACCTAATAGAACATGATCCTCTAATTGGTCAAAATCAAAGGTGTACAATAGGGATGACCATATAATGTTAAAAAGGTGGCATATCAATCGAGCTATGAGAACCCTCAATCAAATATAGATAGTCCTCCCATTGATTTTGCCCATCCATGATGTAAATTCTCAACATATACCTAATTAACCTTCTTTTTTCTGACCATTAGTCTTAGAATTATATGCTAAGATAAAATTTAGTTGATCTCTAAAGTCATATGAAGTCCAAAGAGAAGAAGTGAAACAAGATCCTTATTTGATATGATTTTGCATGGAATCCCATGTAGCCTCACAATGCCTTGCATGATAACTCTATCTACTAAAGCTACAATATATGACATTCTAATCATAGAGAAGTGTACCACCTTAGTCAACCAATTAATAGTGACCATGATGGCATCATGCCTAAAAGTAGTCATAGGTAATCCTATTATGAAATCCATAGAGATGATGCCCCACTTCCATGATGGAACAAAGTTAGGATACAAGATTATTGTTGGATATTGGTGTTTTGCTTTAACTCTCTATCACTTTAGATACCTAGCCAAAAAATTGACAATATCACATTTCATACTTGACCAATAGTACAATTGTTAAAGGTCTCATACATCTTCTTAACACTTAGATGTGATGATTAGGGTGAGTGATGAGCTTCACATAAAATCAGTGTATGAAGTAAATCAAATGGTGGTTCATATATCCGGTTCATGTAACAAAAAAGACCATCTATCTTCACATATCCTAAATATCTACCCTCTAAAGGTCTACTCAAGCTAATCGCTATACTCACTTCCTAATACAAAGTGTCTGCAGGAAGTGCCTAAAGTATATGACTTCTCACGTCCACAATAAGAATCAAGAATGAAATCTAATGTCTCCTATGACTCAAAGTGTTTGCTAGTAAAATTTCTTTACCTTGTATATATTTGACCTCAAAGTTATATTCACAAAATAAATTCCATCCATCACATTTTTTTGACATTCAAATTAGGTTTAGTAAATATATACTATAAACTACAATGATCACTATGAATCTCAAATTGTTGCCCCAAAAGAAAGTGTTTCCATTAAACCAAGGCATGAACTAGAGATTCTAATTCAAGACCATGTATAGGATAGTTTAGTTCATGATTCTTGAGCTTACAAGATTCATAAGAAAGAATGCACCCTTCCTGCATAAGAACTACATCAATCCCTCCCAAGGAAGCATTATGACACCATGAAATTACCCAATGGATTAGGTACCGCTAGTATTAGTGCACTAGTAAAATGATCTTTAAGTTTTTGGAAGGGTTCTTTACAGTTATATGTTCAATTTTTTTTCCACTTTCTCTAGAGAGATGTGATGGGATATACAACTCTAGAAAAGTTCTTCACAAATCTACTCTAATATCCTACCAATCCCATAGAACTATGAACTCTAGACACATTTATAGAAGTTGTCCACCCCAAAATAGCCTGAATCTTCATAGGGATTACTAAAATACCTTTTCTTGAAATAAAATGCCCCAAATACTGAATCATCATCCAAAAAAAATTGCACTTTGCTACATTTGGATACAACTAATTATCTCAAAGATATTGTAAAACTAGTCATAAATTTTCCTCATGCTCTTCTTGGGATTTAAAAAATATTAAAATATCATCCAAGTAGACAAGTAAAAAGGGTCATGATAAGAAAAAAATACTCCATTCATTAGACTCATAAAAATATATGGAGCATTTGTCAAACCAAAGGGCACTGCTATAAATCCATAATGACCCTAGAGAGTGCAAAAAACTATTTTATGAATATATGCCTCACGAATATGAAATTGATGATATTATGATTTGAGGTCTATCTAGGAGAACACCTTTGATCCCTCAATTCAATCAAATAAATCATAAATCCATGGCAAAGGGTACATATTCTTGATTGTTACCTTGTTCAATTACTTATAGTCAATACACAAGTGTAAAGATCCATCTTTTTTTATAAAGAGTATGGGTTCTCCCTATGGGAAAAACTTCATCAATTGAATACCTTAGCAAAAAGATCCTCTAACTAAAGCCTTAGCTCACCTAATTCTTATGTACAGTGATTCAGTAGGAAGCTCTAGAAATAGGTTTTGTTCATGGAATAAGATCAATCTAAAAATGTATGTCATGCTTTTGTGGCATACGAAGAATCTCACTAGGAAAGACATCTAAGTACTCTTAGGGAGTGGGATGATCAAGGTTGTTTTCCTTAGGCTCATCATCTTCATCTACCTCATTCATAGACATAGAAAATACTTGGCAACCCCTTCACATGCTTTATTTAAGTTGTAATTTTGTGATCATATGAAGTAATATAGGTCATTAGATACCTGCAATATCCATGTCCTTTCCATAATCATCTTTGCACTTAATAACATTTTTTTATACAATCAATGTTGGATCCATGTGATCTTGACCAATAAATCCCTAAAACAATGTCATATGACCCCAAAGGAATCATACAAAGATTAATTAAGGTGATAATTTTCCAAGTTAAACTTACATTTATGCATTGAATATTTTTTTGGCACATTTGTTCTTAAGGCTAATTCCACTTGCCAAACTATGTCTTGCTTCATTGCCACTAGTCCAATGTTTCTACTATAGAAGGAGATATAAAGGAATCAATAACACCTAAATCAAACAAGACATAAAGAGATATACCTCTAATTGCTCCTGAAATCTCAATAATAGTCCCTTGGTGTTTTACATTACAATGTTCTATTGCAAAAAAAAACTTATGAGATTTACCCGCATCACCTGCTATTGGCCTATAAAGTTGTAGGTCTCTATCTATAAAATTCTGAAAATTGCGATGTACCAAGGGAAATTCACTACAATAAGTCCAATCCAACCAAAAGTAAATAAATCATTACTTTTACCATAACCTTTTCCTAGGGGAGGTGCAGTAGACTATGAATAACTACCTTTCTTAGCAGATGAATGTATAATTTTTGCAAGTTGACTAGGATGGTATTACTTGTCACACTAGTTATTTACAAAATTCTAAAAATGTGAACCGCTGCCTTGTGAGGGAGAAGTAAAAATTTTCTATTGTTGATTTTAATTATGATCACCCTTGAATAAGGTATGAGTCTTCTTAGCATTACCTACTGATTGATTCTAACTGGTCCTTAAACTTGAAGATACATGTCTACTAGTCAGAGCACCCTATTGTCCACCATGTCCCAAGGCTACATTTCCTTCCACCAAAGTAGCTTTAATAATTGCCTCGTTAAGGGTCTTAGGCTAAAAAATCTTAACCCTCCCCAACAATACGATTACTAACCCCTCTGGTAAAATACAAAACCATCAAAGGCAAGTCATCATCATATCCTACATATGGATTAAGTTCAAATAACTTACACATGAATTCTTGTAGAATCATGGTAAGATATCACAGATTGTGGAACTCATATGTGCACTGATGGAGCCACTGATCAAACAGGCAACATTCTAAAAAATTCTAAAGAAATAACTTCCAAGTAGTAGTCTTCATAGAGAGCCCAAGTTTCTCCTCCTCTCTCTTCCACAACCTTGATACAATTATCTCTAGATTCATGATGACATATCTTTCCCTAACATTGGTATAAAATTCCTACATAGTAAACTATCACTCTTAAGAAATGAGCCAATTCTTTTCCTTATAACTTGTATGAATACCATAAAAAGGAATAGTTTTTTCTCTTAGAAAATCTTTCATTTGTGAATCCTTTGTACTTTCTATTTTAATTTTTGAATATATTCTTTAAGGGAGTCTAGATCTATGTCTCTCTCCATTTCCATGATGCTAAGTGTCTTATTGTTCAACTCTAGTAGACACTGGTAGGCATTCTAAGATGGATTGTAATATTTACCTAGTGTTAAGCTCATCTCTATCTGTCTGTTATTCACCTCTATTTTATTCTTTGTTTCCCCTAGTATATATTCCTCTCCATGAGACTTAGGAGGGGTAGAAGGTATATCCCTTCCATGCCCTCTTCCTTAACTTGAGCTATGGCCTTTAACACTAGATCTTGTCTCAGGTATCTTTAATACAATACCAAACACAAGAATAATATCTTAAACCAATTGGAAAGATAAAAATATATTTGTAAAGTGTAGTGTAGGATCATAAAAGTAATTGATCTAATTGGAAATTTTTATGAATCTATGTTTCATCTTACTAAGTTGTATTGTCTATGTTTGTTTTAGTTTAGTTTAAGTTTTGTTGTTTAAGTTTGGCTACTTGTTATCTAATGGGTATACAATACTAATAGAGTTCCTAGTGTAGAACTCACTCTAATACTAGGTATAATACCCTTCTTAGGATCTCAAAGAAATTAATCTATCAAGGTCACTAAGTATTATAAACTTTCTTTTTGTCTAAAATTTATACAACATAAATGAAGTAGTGCGAAATAAATGCAAAGATAAAAAGATACATACATATAATTACACTCACAACATAGATTATATTCCTCTAAAGCTCCATAACAAAGAATCACATGCATTGATTTTTTGATTTATTTAATTGGTTATCTAAATTAATTAAGGGAAATATTTCTTAAAAATCATAGTGAACATGAATACTTCATTTCATTACGTGAACCACCATTATAATATAATTAAATAATTTAATTGATTTCAAAGAATAGACTCATTACATGAAATCCACCACACAAGTTGTAGGGCATGTCACAACAATCCAAGTATACATACATATGGAATATCCAAAAGGATTACAAGGATACATGATACATGAATAAAAAAGATATAAGATACATAAGTCAAATACATCCACAAGGATAGGAAGCTGTCTTCTAAGAATGATACTAATGAAAGTACATGTATATCAATAAATCTTTTAGCATTGGCACATATTTGTTAGATACTCGTATGGTAATAAAATGCACTACCACATAACCACGTGGAACCTAAATGGCCCACTCCCACCATGTTGATGAGATAACTTTAGGTCCCACTCAAATATCAATTTGTATAAAACATCAAGGAAACTAGGAAAGAGAATCCTAACTCTCTAACAAAATGGGCACTACATGCACAACATATGTGACAACTTTAATTTCCAAAGGCACCAACACATGTAGGAATTCTAGATGCATATGGCTAAGTTTCATCACATGAGGAAACTCTAAGGTTGTCCTAGTAGCCTCTCTAGACACCAACTCCATAGCGAATCTATGTGGCATTAGTTACCTTTTGTACAATCAAGGTTAACTAACTATGCAAGACCTCAATAATGCATCTTCTCCCACTCCAATCGTATCCTTTATAAGCTCTCAAGGCATGAGAGACACATTTTTCTATTTTAGTTCATTTTAATCCCCTTAATGTCTTGTGTTATCACTAGGTTAAGTAACTTACAATGAGTTACTCTGGTAGCCACTTAGGGCCTTGATCGCCATTGTAAGTCACTCCCCCCTCTAAACACCTAGATTACCTACCAAAGGCATGTGGACCAATGAATCACATAAAAGATGTAATGTTCACAATGAGTTCCAAATAGATAACTGGAACATATCAACTGGTCATCAAACCAAGCATCATGAAAATATTCCCAAATAATCATATGACATAAACTCTATATTCAACATTGTAAACAAAGATCAAATACACAACATATCATATGGAAACAATTTCTTGCATCAAATAACCATATGACCTGAAGAATCAACACCTGTGTTGGGCAAGTATGACTGAGAACATAAAATCATATTGCACACAAAGTTGATCAAAATAGAAAATTTTCCAAGCCTTTGGATTCTCATTCATATGAGGTTGACTAATCCCCAAAAAATCACCACGAGAAGAGCAACAAAGATTCACAATGATAAATTAAAACACAAAACAGAAAATCCACATTTCACTCATACAATCTCTACTTTGATGAATGCTAAGTAAATTAAAAAGTCCATAGTAATTTATTAACAAATGTTAACTTATTATTCAATCAATATTAAAAAACCAACATAAAGAAAAACATTAATAAATATGAAAGTCTAAATAAATGTAATATGATAATAAATCTTACTATAATTGAGTTCATATTAATATAAAATATCACCATTTTATTTTTTTAAGATAATGTTCTTTTAAAGAATTTTACTAAGAAGACAAATAAAATATTTAGTCTTTAACAAAATACAATTTAATTTAAGTTACATAGAAAAACCCTTACAAAATTTGCTTGTTTCTATTATAAATAACAATGTATATATATTCATTTTTTTAACAAATAATAAAAATATATTAATATATTTTACCACCTTACCAAATACTATCAAATAAAAATTATGTCTTTCTCTGCCTTTTTTCGATCTTCTTGGCTCATTCATTTATGCTTTCATCCCTTAGGTCCTTTGATTCCTTAGGATAAATTATCTCCTTTTCTGATTTTTGGGTTTAAGGCTAGTCATTCCCCAACTAACATTCTCACCTAAAACTTTTTTTTTATAACTTTAATGGAGGATTTTCATGCTTCAACAAAGAATATGGAGGGACCTTCTAAAAAAAAACCCTAAGTCTCAACCCAGAACTATGTATGTTCAACTAAGTCTTGAATGCATGAAACTCGCTCATGGGAGACTTCAAGATTGAGAGATTGAGGATTTTATGGATCAAATTCTAGAAAATCAAAGGAGGAATTCTTCTCAGGGTAAGAAATTATGGGTTCTTGGACAGTCAAAATATCACCCTTTTCTATAGGAGCTAATGTTTTTCCCTTAGGTAAATCTTGTGATTCAACACTACATTCCCCTCATCCTATTCCTCCTCTGGTGCCAAAACCTACCATGAATATACATAATAAACCTCAAACTAGGCTTGTGGCTTTGGATGAATTTAACCCTTCCCCTTCTATGGTTTTTAGTGATCATGTCCATCCATTGCCAACATAGCATTGTTTCTATAAAGACTAGTAGACTAATAGGTATAGATCAAGACATCATGGTCCATGTTTGATAGTTGAGGATATACGAGGTTAAAGACATGTTTTACAACATGTCTTGTTTATGTACTTGAGTCCACAAATGAAAAGAAGAAGACTAGTTAAAGTAATGCAAGATTTTCTAAAGATTGTTCAAAGACAAAGCATCTGGAAAAGTGGTTTCTACTTTTCAGGTTATATATCCTAATATAAATAAAATTTGGATATGTGAGGTTAGTCAATGGAAGAAGACATTTTGATTATGACTTTAGTGAGTGTGCAAGGTTTAAGATGCACATGTGAAAGAATTGAAAAGACTGTGAGTTGACAGTGTTAAGTAATTGGTTATCTTAATGAGGTCCTATAATAATTAGCTGGGAAAGCCTCAAAGATGACTCAAGGAATTATTTTTAGGACTTGGTACAAAGGAAAACAATTTTCCTTGTTATTGAGGTTGATATCAAGCAAGTAAGAGAAGAATATTTGGTAAATACATATAAGCAATCCAAGGGATTATTGGATGTGAAGTTGGTGATCTGGTATTGAGATTAGAAGAGGTTAATTCTGGTCATAAGGATAGATAAATAAATTATGAATTCTATTATTCTGCAAGGAATAATATAGAGATTAGTTGGATAGTGAGTTTTGTGATCTTGCCCTGGAGTTGTTTGGACAATGCATCCTTTTACCTTCTTCAACTCCTAATAGGGATTCAAATTCTCCTAATAGGGACTGATATGTACTAAATGTATTTCATAGACTCCTAATAGGGTCTACCATCTTACAAGGAATTTTTATATTAGTACATCATTTTGTGGGTATCATCCCCATCGAGGTTTTCTCTTTGATCAAGGATTTCCCTAGTTAATATATCTAGTGTTATTGTGTAGGTGTATCTTTTTATGGTTGCTCATTATATTTCTCACATGGTTACAGATTAATACGGTTGAAAAATGTTTCAATACTTGGATAGATGATTTACCCTCATCTTAGTTATCTTGGTGGACTTTAATTTCTAACAATTAGTATTAGAGAATCATGCCCTTGAAGAAAAATCTTAATAGATCTAGGAGATCTATAACATATTTCAAGAAAGAGAGTCCAAGATTTGATGGATGAATAATGATAGTTTGAAAGAGAAGATGAAGACACATTTTCTATGCATGGGTCTAAGATATTAGGTGATCACTAAGACCAATAAGGAGGTAATTGAAGAGAACAAGCTTGAGGAATGTACTAAAGCTAAAAGGAAAATATTCATGTGTAATATGAGAGATAGATAAGAACTTTTGCTAGCTCTTTTGGAGAATGAGTACAATCAAGTAAAATCCTTGAATACATCTCATAAAGTTTAGATAGCTTTGGAATCTATTTTTGAAGGAGATAAGCATGCAAAGAGAATTAGATTATAGAATTGGAAATATTTCAAGAGGAAAGAATGATGGAAGATGAAAATAAGGAGCTACAGTGGTAGGATATTATAAATTGTTGTTGGAATTAAGGGTTGTGGAGGAACTAAAGATGAGGATGAAATAATATGGAAAATTTTGAAAACAATGACACAACCTTTCAAGTAGACATCATTAATGATTGAGAAAATTATACCTTGTACTAATATTTTTTCTAAACAGACTTTACTTGGGAGATTGGAAGCAATAGAAGTAAGTCTAAAATAGAGTGGAGATCTTCCTAATATTGAGACATCTTTTAGCGTATTGATCATGAGACCTAGTCTATCTAGGAGTGTGAGCACTAGTGAAAATTATGCTAGCAATAATAGAGGTAAATCTAAAGAAGAAAAAAGATTAAAGAAGGAATTGGCCTACTTGTGAATAGAGATTTTTTCACACAAAAGCTTGCACCCTTACCTAAAGTATTACCTAAAGGAAGCCTCAAAAGTGTGGGACTTTGTGACTTCAGATTGAGTCTCCGAAAGTTTCCTTACTATCAGAATGCACCTAACAATTTCTTGAGAGGAAAAGGGAGAAGGAATGCATGAAAGAAAACTACCTCATCTAATCTAAGAGGAGGTTAAACACCAAATAGTATGTTCATCTTATCTCTACCCAAGAATGCACAATTCACCAATACAATATCAAAGTATACTAATTCAATCCTTGCTTAATCCAACAACCATATGTGGATTAGAAACCAAAAGAATGCTATAAGGAAGAGACTTCACTTTATAACATTCAAAAGCCAAGTAGATACAATCATACAGCTGAGAAATGGAGACAATACATTAACACAATGTCAAGGAGGTATTGCATAGTATATTAATGGAAGAAAGAGATACAACAAAGGAATGTATTAACTTAGAGGCAAAAAAAATTATAGTAACAAAGCATAGACATACAATACTATAGAATTAGAGAAAAAAATAAACCTTAAGAAGGGTTAGGGTTACAAAATCTTCTTTTATAGTGCAAGAATAACTCAAATAACTTCTAACCTAAGGAAAAATTCTACAACTGCATCTAAGATTGTAGAGAATAGTCACTGCAAATTTGGGAAAGATCTAATCATGACACACATCCATGTGCAAGAAAAATCACTTCTTCACCAAATAGAGGCTTGACAAGATAGAAATGATGGCCATTAACATTTTGACTGATTAGATGGATCATCAGGCGGTGATGGAGTGTTTCTTTACATTTATCAAGCATGGGGAATGATGAAAGTGGTTAAAGGAGATTAAAAAGACCAAATCTATCATCAAAGAGTTGTGTCCTTTGTTATCAACATGCCAAATTAGTTGTGTCATTAGTCAACTAAAGTGAACCCTCGGGACTTTCCACACAGACCAATCATCCTTCATCATTCCACCACCCTGCCAACATTCAACTTATGTTTTATGTTTGATTGCCAGTGATCATAGCTTTGCCACCACCTTTCTTCATTAGCAGTTATTGCTTGCAAAATCATGAATGACTATCTATCACTACTTTGCAACTTATCTTCAACATTTTCCACTGACTATTGTTACTTGACCATTACATGATTTTAAGCCTTTGAATTGTCACCATGGTTTCCTTAGTTGACACCAAATATCAACGACCCTGCGAACCATGGGGACTTAATTTTCAACATACCATTCGTGCTGTCATGGCATGATACTTGACTTAACATAAAATGTCTGCAAATTTATTAAAAATGAACTTAACCACCAGTGGTTTCTCTCCACTTGGGCCCATTGAGACATGTATTGTGTTTTTGTTATGTCGCTATATAAATTGAGTGTACAATTTTCCATAACAACATAGAGACATGCGTTAATTTCTTCAAATCCAATGGTTAAAAAATACAGTTGGGACCCCTCCTACATGGTTACCTCCTTGACCAATCAGAAACTGGCACATCACCCAAGTCATCCTCACTTCATGTTATCACTACTTTGAAGCTTGACTCTTTAACTCATTACTTACATCAATGGCTGTATGCACAAGGTAACTCATAGTTTCACTATCTTGACTATGGTTTATACTATTTCACTATTTTGACCATGGTTTATACTAAACTCTTTGTGATTATGAAAATAAAGAAGGGTCACGATATCACAACTTAAACCTAGAGTTAAAATCATAATCCTATGACCAAGCGATAAAGAGAGATCGCTACATTACGACTCATAACTGGATGTTATCCCACTAAATTGTGAAGTCTTACTAACTGCTGCAAAGATTGTGTTACACATTCTCACTTCTCCTGGCAGTTAACCTATAGAGTGTAGCAACTGGGCAATGAAGGGTGGTCACAAAATCACGATGTGAGCTTCTAAAGGGATAAAACATAAAAAGTTTGAGACTTAGGATATAAAAGGGATAAGCCAAAGTTTTAAAATATATCATTATTACATTTGAATATTTGAATCTATGACCGTTGGACATGTTTGACAAGAAAACTCAAATTTTGGCAAGAGGACAAATATGGGTAATAAGAACCAAAAGGTGAGAAAATATTTAAATGTTGGAACTTACAAAGAATATTATTATTATGCATCTAAATGTCATAAGAGAGTTAAGAAGTATAGAAGGAATTTTTAGTCTAGAAGATCTAGAAATTGTTTGTATGCAAATGATATTGATGATGAATCTGAAGAAAGAATACAGAGTGAAAGTGATGATGAACTAGGATTTGTTGCCATTAAAGAAGAAATCCTTGAGAAAGATGTTAGAGAAGAAATATCCCTAATATCACAGGTTGAAAAGCAATTTGTTCGAATTATAGATAATGTTTTTCCACATCATATGACTGGTGACATGAACAAGTTTGTTAAGTTTAACAGTTATGATGGAGGAATTGTGAGAGTTGGAAATAATGCAACTTTCCAAATTAAGGGAATGGGATCTATTACTCATAATGATCAAACTAACATTGATGATGTTTACATTGTTGATGGATTTAAACATAATCTTTTGAGTGTGGACAGTTAGCTGATAAGGGATATTAGTTGTAGTTCACAGAGAAGGCATGCACTATCAAAGACAAAAAGTGATAAGATGATTGATACTGGTATAAGATCTAGAGGTAATGTATTTTAGTTGAACTCTATTGAGATGACATGTTTGGTTGCTAAGGTTGATAACAATTGGTTATGGAATAAGAGGTTATGTCACATAAAATTTGGTAATATTGTGAAAGCAAGTTTTACATTTGCTATTAGAGACTTGCCAAAAATTGTGAAGCCCACTAATGTTGTATGCAAGAAAAGTGTGATGGCTAAGCATAAGAAAATTTCTTTTCCTAGCAAGAAGTTTACCACTACAATGAACTTGGAGATTTTTCATATAGATCTGAGTGGTCCTACAAAGACAAGAGGATTCTAAGGTGAAAGGTACTTTATGATTCTTGTTGATAACTTTACTAGGATGATGTGGGTAGAATCTCTTAGAGAAAATTTTGAAGCATTTGAAAAATAATAGAGTTGAGAATGAATTTGGATTAAAGATAAAATGTTTAAGATCTAATAGAGGTGGATAATTTACTTTGAATGAATTTAAAAATTTTTGTGAAGCAAATGGTATTAAGAGACACCTGAAAACCCCTAAGACACCTAAGCATAATGGAATTTTAGAGAGAATAAATAGACTAGTAATTGAATTAATAAGAGATATGATGTATCAAAGGCATCCTAGAGAGAATCAATGAATACAACAGTGCATACAATGAACATAGTGCAAATTAGAAAAGGTACAGACAAGATTCCCTATGAATTATGGTTTGGACATTCACCCTCAGTAAAGTAATTTAGAAATTTTTGAACTATTACATAAATAGAGATGATGATATTGGTAATTTTAGTGTAAGAAGTGATGAAGGTATGTTCATTGGTTATTCATTGAAAAGAAAAGCTTACAGATGTTTTCATAGAACTAAGACTATTATTGGGAGTGCAAATGTTAAAGTGGATGAAAAGTTTGGAATTCAGGAAAGAATAATTGATTATAATTTTGATGAAGAAGCCAATGTTAGAACTAATCCCAAAATTGGTGAAGTTATTACTGAGACTAACAATGATTTACAACATGAACTTTAGATTGTAGAACAAATATTAGAACCTAGATCAGAAGTAAGAGTTGAGACATCAACTTTGAGAAGCAACCTTACAAAGAACCACCCTCCTAAATAGATTATTTGAAATAGGAACAAAGGAGTTATGATAAGAAATCAGGTACACGAATAGCAAGAAGAAGTATGTAAAATATGTTTTATTTCTTAAGTTAAACCTAATAGTGCAAATGAAGCATGTAAAGATGGTTATTGGATTCAATCAATAAAAGAAGAACCAGATTAGAACATGAAGAATGAGACATGGGAATCAGTCCATATACCTAGGATAAAAATGTGATTGGAACTAAGTGGGTATTCAGAAACAAGATGGATGAACAAGGTGAAGTGGTGAGAAACAAGACAAGATTTGTATGTAAATGATATTCACAACAAGAAGGTATAGATTATGAGGAGACATTTTCCCCTGTTGCTAGATTTGAATTAGTAAGGATGTCCTTGGCTTATGCAACAAACACAAAATTCAAAGTGTATAAGATAGATGTGAAGTTAGCCATTCTATATGGAGAACTTGAAGAGGAAGTCTAAATTGAGCAACCTAAAGAATTTTCTTAGTATGTAAACCGAAGAAAGCATTGTATGGATTAAAGCAAGCAATTAGAATCTGGTATGCAAGATTGGATAAGTAATTGGCACAATTGTGATTCATTAACTTGAGAAAGGTTTTTTGATCATTGTCACATTTGTTGATCACAATTTTTTTGGAGGTGATGGTGATGCAAGTGACAAACTTGCTGATGAAATGAAGAAGGAATTTGAGATGAGCATGATTGGTGAAATGAAATATTTCTCAAGCTTGTAGACTATGCAAAATAGTGAAGGTATTTTCATTTCTCAGACTAAGTATTTTAGACACTTGTTGAAAAAAATTGGTTTAGAAAGTTGTAAACATGCTCGAACACCTATGATAATAGGTCACAAGTATTCTAGAAAAGATGAGACACCTATTGTTTAACAAAATAAGTTTAGATCTATGATTGGACATTTATGATATGTGACTCATATAAGAGCAGATATAGAAAATATAGTTGGCATTGTTGCAAGATTTCAAGAAGATCCTAGAAAAGAACATTATGCAATAGTAAAGAGAGTTTTCAGATATTTGAAGGGTACACCTGACTTTGGATTATGGTATGATAGATCAAGTGACTTTACTTTGTGTGCATATACTGATGCAGATTGGGAAGGTCATATGGATGTTAGAAAGAGCACTAGTGGTGGAGAATTTTCCCTTGGAGGAAGATTGGTTTCTTGGCTAAGAAAGAAACAAGATTATATTTCACAAAGCACAATAGAAGCAGAGTATGTAGCAGTAGCCAACAATTGTAATTAGATTATGTGGACAAAAAAAATGTTGAAGGATATTGGAATTTCATTTTCATAACCTTTTGTTATACATTGTGATAACACAAGTACAATGAGTATGTCTAAGAATCCTGTATTGCATTCTAAGACCAAACATATATCTATTAAGTATCATGTTTTGAGAGAGAAAGGTGTAGAGAAAGAAATATGATTGGAATATGTTAGTACATTAAAGGAACATATTCTAGATATTTTTACTAAGCCTTTGCCTAAAGATTCATTTGATTATTTGTGTGGTATGCTTGGGGTTATACCCCTCCCTACCTTTGAGTAGATGATGTAGAAAGTGCATCAGTCTAGTGGTGCAAAGAACTATTGTTTATCTCGACTGAATGTTGAGGCTTCCTATATGGGGGAGTATCTGTGATGGGAAAAGTCATCAAGAACTCTTGGTAGCTATTATAAAACAATGTCTTTGGACACTTGAGTTGGTTGAAGACATTGAGTAGTAGATTGGCATAATGGTAACTTTGTCATTGATGTCAATGGGGGAGAATTGTACATGAAAAACATCTATTTTATGGGAGAGAGTATTGTAAGAAGAATGGGGGAGATGAGTATATCTTTTGACAGTACGAAGGAGCTAAAAATAAATTGATGTAAATGGGGAGAAATACATTGAGTTATATAAATGGGGGAGAAGTGTGAACAATTGATGTAATCCATGTAATAATTAGTAAGCACAATTGAAGAATTATTTTTGTGAGTTTCGAATTTGATTGACGAAGATGATTTGAAAAAGAAGATGACTACAATTATAGTTGTTGCTTTGGTATTCATGGACTTAGATGTTTTTCATCTATGTTTCCATAAATACCAAAGGGGGGTATTGTTAGCATTAATTTTAATGGTATTCCTTTGGGGGAGTATCATAATCATTGTTGAAGCAGTTGAGAGATTGGCATGTTGCATTCATGGTTGTATTTGTCATTGATGTCAACATAGCATTATTTATGTAAAGAGTAGCATAGTAATGTAAGAAGAGATTAAGACAACATGATCTATTTTTAAAAATTGAGGATATGTGAGGTTAAGGATACTTTCTACAATGTGTCATGATTATGTAGTTAAGTCTGCAAAAAAGAAGAAGTAGATTGGTTAAAGTTATGCGAGATTTCGTAAAGATTGTTCAGAGCCAGAGCATCTAGAAAAGTAATTTTTGGTTATCAAGTTATATCTCCTAACAAAGATACAATTTATATACATGAGGTTAGATAGTGGAAGAAGACATCGTAATGATGAATTTAGTGAGTGCGTGAGGTCTGAGATCACACGTGTGAAAGAATTGAAAAGGCTATGAGCTGCCAGTATTAAGAAATTGGTTATCTTAATGAGGTTCTATTATAATTAATTAAGAAAGCCTCAAAGATAACTCAAGGAATTGCTTTTAGGACTTGGTATAAAGGAAGATCATTTTCCTTGTTTATAAGTGTGTGGAAAAAAATCATTGAGGTTGATATTAAGCGAGTAAGACTAGAGTATTTGGTAAATGTGTATAAGCGATCCAATGGATTATTGGATGTGAAGTTTGGTCTGGTCAAGAGGACAAAGAAATAGATTATTCATTATATTATTCTATAAGGAATAATATAGAGAATAGATGGATAGTGAGTTCAGTGATCTTTCCTTGAAGTTGTTTGGATAGTGGGTCATTCTGCCTTCTTCGAATCATAAAAGGATTGGTACAACTCCTAATAGGGTTGGAATCTCCTAACATGGATTCAAAGTCTACTAATAGGGACTGATATGTACTGAATATATTTCATAGATTCCTAACATGGTCTATCCTCTTACAAGGATATTTTATATTAGTACATAATTTTGTGGGTACCATCCCCATCAAGGTTTTACCTTTGATCAAGGGTTTCCCTAGTTAACATATTTTGTGTTATTGTGTATGCGTGTCTTTCTATGGTTGTTGATTATATTGAAAACATGGTTAAGGATAAATAAGGTTGATAAATATTTTAATAGTTGGATAACTGATTCACCCCTCATCCCCCTCTCAGTTATCTTGGTGGACTTTACTTTCTAATAAATAATAATATTTTCTTTTAAGATTGTAAATCCTTAGATCTCACAAATAAATTATTGAATGTCTCCAAAATTTAACCCTAATTTGTTCCATGAAATTAAAGTTTTAAAATGAATTATAATCAAGAATATCTTTGTAAAGCTCTTATAGAGTGAAATTCTAAGGCAAGTTGGGAATACAATTGGTAGATATATGGGGTTAGAAGAATAATTCATCTCTTCTTAAGATGTTAAAATTTTAGTGGAAATGGAATTATCTAAAACTAAATTGAATACTTTAAGACTTATTACAATTCACAACTGTGTGGTTCCTGTAAAAAAAAAGAGTTTTTATATCTTATTGAACCTCTTTGGATATCATATCCCTAATACACATGTATTGATCTCTTTCAAACCTCAAGGAGGGGGCTTTGTCTTTGCTAAAAATGATCCCTTTTCCCATATGGTACTCCAAAAACTTTGTACCCTCCTCTATAAGCTTTAGTAGGAGGGGAAATTATGAACATCCCTAGAAAGAAGGTAGAGATCCCACTGGTACCTTGTTCTCAACCTCCCTCCTCTCCCCTGGAGGTAGGGCATCAATCCACTCATGTTCCTACTTTGATTTAGGCTGTATCTATAGATACGTTACTGTAGGATGGAGACGAGGCAATGGGTTTGATGGATAACTCTAAGAATGATACCCTATAGAAAAGTATACATTACTCTAAGGAGGCTTCTACATCTTCCTTATCCCCCTTTCCCTCTCTAGATGAACCTAAGAAATATTTCTCTTTAGAGAAGACGCATACCTCCCTCCTAGGCTCAAATTATGAGGAAATGGACTTCTTCTACAAGAAATTAATAAACAATTTAATTAATGATTTTATTGAGGAAGATGTAAGTGATGAAATGATTCATCAAAATAAATTCTATTTGGGAGACTCCTTGAATTAGGAAGAGAGGGATATACAATGGAACATCTCAAAAATGATCTAATTCAAATGACAAATCATGAAAATCTAAAAGGTATTGACCAATCTGAGGACTAATTGGCATCTTTGAATTTGAAAAAGAATAATAAGAAAAGGAGGAAATATTTGAATGAGATAAGGTCCATGGATGTAGAGGTTGTGGGCCAGGTTAAACTCAATGATTTATTTCACACAGGAAAGGGGAAGGTCCTTCCAAAGGCATAATAAAATCCATGTTAGCATGGGTGCTGATGATACTACTTTGGGGGAGTATCCTAAGCATTGGAGAGTATTGACATGTTGCATTCATCATTATATTTGTCATTGATGTCAACATAACATGGTTTCTATAAAGATTGGCTGAGTAGGGGATAAAGATCTTAATGTTATAAATAATGGTTTGATTGTGAGGTGATGTGCAATCACGAACATGTTTGACATAGTGTCCTGATGATGTGGTTAAGTGTATAGAGTCTAATTTGAAGATGTACAAAAGATGTACTTGATTTACATAGAGCATTTTAGAGATAAGAGTATTGGGAAAGCAGTTCTTGATGTTTGTTTGATATCTTACATCTGAGATGCAATGAAAAGATGCATAGTCAAGCAGTGACAAAGGATAGTCAAATGATGATATCAGTAAGTGCACAAGCCCTAGTATCACATGTGTGAAGTTTTGTATAGACTATGAGCCGACAATGCTATTGTAATTGTAATTAATTAATTATATTATTATAATTAATTGGGAAACCCTCAAGGTTGACTCAAGGAACTATTATAAAGATATGGTATAAAGGAAATATGTTTTCCTTATTTGTAAGTATCCATTTTCATTGTATAAAGTGCAAAGTGAAAAAAGGAGAAAAGTTCTTACTGAATGCATGTAAGTGATCCAAGGGATTATTAGATGTGAGATTTGTGATCTAGTTACAAGATAAGAAAGAGAAGAGGTTTGTTTGATAGGACAGAGGAAGAAGAAGGAACAATACAATAAAATTCTATTATTTTGCAAGGAATACAAAGATCATTTGGATAGTGGCTTCATTGGTCTTGTCCTTGAAGCTATTTGGGTAGTGGGTCCAGCTATCTTCCACAACTCCTAACAAGGATGGAATCTCCTAATAGGGATTCAAAGTCTCCTAATAGGGACTCATATATATTGAATGTATTCATAGACTCCTAACAGTGTCCATCCTCTAACAAGGAACATTTATATTAGTACATCATCTTGTGGGTACTGTCCTGACCAGGGTTTTCCCCTCTGATCAAGGGTTTCCCTAGTTAACATATAGGTGTTATTGTGTATGAGTATCTTGTTATGGTTTTAGTTTATATTACTCATATGGTTAAGTTTGTTTAAGGTTGATAATTGTGATAATAGTTGGATAAATAATTTACCCCACCTCTCAATTATATCCGTGAACTATATATTCTAACAATTGGTATTAGAGCATTAAGTCCTTGAAGGATAAGCTTAACATCTTTGGGAGATCGATGGTGAATGTTTTTAGAAAGGATAGTCCTAGATATGAGGGGGCGAACTATGATAATTGGAAGGAGAAGATGAAGACTCATCTGTTATGCATGGGTCCGAGATATGGGATCTTGAGAAAGAGTAAGAAGACAATCATTGAATAAGAAAAGCTAGAAGGATGCAGTGAAGATGAAAAATATCTATTCATGCGTAACATGAGAGCAAGAGAAAATATATTATTGTATTTTTTAGAGAATGAATACAGTCAGGTAAAGTCACATGAAACATCTTATGAAATTTGGAAAGCATTAGAATCTACTTTTGGAGGTGATAAACATGCAAAGAGAATGAGATTACAAATTTGGATATGTGCATTTCAAGATGCTAAGATGATGGAAGATGAATTTGTAAGAAGTTATATTGATAGAATATCATAAATTATTGCAAGAATTCGATCTCATGGTGGAACCAAGGAAGAAGATGAAGTAATATGAAAGACCTTGAAAAGTTTGACACCATTTAAAAAATTACCTTAGATGATTCAACTAGTAATGACCTGCATTAAGGATTTCACAAAGGAAACATTGCTTGGAAGATTAAAAGCTATAGAAGTAGATATGAGATAGTCTAGACATCTAGCTAGAGTGGAAATTTTTTTCAATGACCTTAACATTTGACCTAAGGTGACAAGGAGTGCAAGCACATATGGAGATTTTTCTGGCAACAACAAATCTAAAGAAGATAAGAAGCTTGAGGAAGGAATAGCCGTTCTTGTGAGAAGAGAAAAAGATGGCAAGAAAATCTTTAAATGTTGGACTTGTGATGAATTTGGTCATTATGCATTTAAATGTCCTAAAAGAGAGAAAAATTATAAGGGAAAGTTTAAGCCTAGAAGAGACAAAGATAAAAATTGTTTGTATGAAAATGAAGATGAAGAATCTGATGAGAAAGGTCAAAGTGAAAGTGATGATGAATTGGGATTTTGGCTATCAAGGAAGATGATCTTGATAGATAAATTAGAGAAGAGAGAGCTCTAATTTACAAAGTGGAAAACAAATTTGATTGGATAATAGATAGTGGTTGTTCACATCACACCACTAGTGATATGAATAAGTTTGTGAAGTTCAAGAATCATGATGGAGGTATTGTTAAAGTTGGTAACAATGCAGCCTGTCATATAACAAGAATTGGATCCATCACTCTTGATGGTAAAACTAACAGTGATGATGTTTATTTTGTTGATGGATTGAAGCATAAATTATTGATTGTTGGATAGTTGGTGGAAAAGGGTTATCATTTGTAGTTCACTGAGAAGACCTACATTATCAAAGATAGAGATGGTAAGCTAATTGGAATTGGTGCCAGATCCAAAGGTAATGTATTTCAATTGAATCCTACTAAAACAAATTTTTTGGTAGCTAAAGTGGATAACAGTTGGTTATGGCATAGAATATTCTGTCACATAAAATTTGATAATATTGTGAAGGTTAGTAACACATTTGCAATTAGATACTTGCCTAAGATTATAACACCTAATAATGTTGTGTATAAAGAATGTATTTTGGCTAAGCAGAAGAAAGTATCATTCCCTAGCAAGAAGTTCACTACCATAGAGAAGATGGAGATCATTCACACAGATATGAGTGGTCCCTCTAGAACAAGAGGATTCTATAGTGAAAGGTACTTTATGATTTTTGTTGATAATTTCACTAGAATGATGTGGGTAGCATTTCTTAAAGAGAAATCTGAAGCTTTTGAGAAGTTTAAGACATTTAAGAATAAAGTTGAGAATGAATCTAGTTTTAAGATAAAGTGTTTGAGATCAGATAGAGGAGGAGAATTCACCTCTAGAGAGTTTAGCATATTTTGTGAAGAGAATGGAATCAAAAGGCAACTATCTTTACCAAGAATACCTAAGCAAAATGAGATTGCTAAAAGAAGGAATGAGTTAGTAGTAGAAGCATCAAGAGCGATGTTGTTCGAGAATTATGTTTGTAAGACATTTTGGAGAGAAATAGTCAATACAACAGTATGCACTTTGAACAAAGTATAGATTAGAAAAGGTATGAACAAGATAGCTTATGAACTATGGTTTGATCATTCACTATTAGTTAAGTATTTTAGAATATTTGGGAGAAAATGTTACACTAAGAGAGATGATGATATTGGTAAATTTGATCCAAGAAGTGATGAAGGTATGTTTCTTGGTTATTCATTGAAAAGAAAGGCATACATATGTTTTAACTATAAAACTAAGACAATAGTTGAATGTGAAAATGTAAGGATTGATGAAAACTTTGGAACTAAGGAAAAAATGGTAGATTATAATTCAGATGAAGAAGATAATTATTGAATTATTAGACATAATACTAAAGTTTTCTTTGAGACTAACAATGATTTGCATAATGAGGTGCTAAATTTTGAGCAAAGAGGAGAGCAAAGATCTGAACCTAGAGAAGAATAAGAGTTGAGATGTCAACTCCTACCTCTAATAGTAATCTAAAAAAGAATCACCCTCATGAGTAGATAATTGGAAGAAAAGACAAAGGTGTGATGACAAGGAATAGAGTAAATGAGGAGATATGTTTGATATCTCAAGTTGAGCCTAAGAGAATAGATGAAGTGATGTAATGAAGCTTGGTGGAATAGTCCTTTGTTAAGTGACTAGTCCTTAGATCCCCTTTACTGAAGATATGCCAACTAAGAGTGTCTTTTATCCTACCAAAATGTGCTTAAGAACAAATCAAAAGTTCTCAAAGAGGATGCTAGGTTATCACAACCAAGCCCTATACAAGGAAATCTTAATCACAAGGAAGATCCTTCAATCTAGACAACTTATCCCAAATTGCCCAAAATGCACAAATTGACAACTTTTTGACAAAAGACCCTAAAATGAAAAATAAGACCAAGGGAGACTTGAGGATGAACTTTAGTCTATTTAGGTCTAACATAAGGTGGAATGATGGTTAAAACCAGACTATGCAACATTTTCCATATGGTTGCTTCTCAAATCCACCATATTAGGCTTGTAGCCCTTTTTAATAAAAATCTCACTTAACTTCAACAATCTACACATAAACTTATGGTTAAATCACATATTCAAGTACCTTTTTGGGGTTTACTAAACATACCCAAAAACTAGGATAGGAATGTTGTAAATATTATATAGGCAAGGTTACTAAGAGGGGAGGGGTGAATCAGGAACCAATAAAACTTTAATTTTTTTCACCAATTAATCCTTCATATAATATTCTAATCTATTTCCATGCATGAAAGAATGAAAGTAGTAAAATATTCATAATAATTTGACACAAGATATGGTGACCTAGAAACCTTCCAAATAGAAAGTAAAACTAGGGTGGGGATGATACCCACAAGCTTCAGTACTACAATATAAAGTTGGCCTATTAAGGCTTACAATTGATCACTTGTAATGATCTACCTTGTTAGGAGTGATAAGGACCGCTAGGTCCACCTTGTGAAAGGATTTACAAAAAAAAACAATGAAGTATGTACTCGGTAAAGAGATTTGTAAAAGACTATTAAGTCTACCTTGTCAAAGGATTTAACTAATACACCTGTCAAGATGAACCAATGGCCGATCTCTGATTTGCAACTCTAATTTGTTGGTTGAGATTTCTTTGAAATATAAAGATCACTTTGTTGTGATAGATAAATCTTTGCTGTCCCTTATACTACTTATAGCCTTGATACTTATTTGGATATGATAAAATTCATTACATATATACCAATCCAAATCATAATTCATTAAAGTTGACTACAACATAGGTTTCCATCAAGATCACAAAGTCAACTCAACTATTGACACTCGGGTTTAGAAGACAAACTCGGTGATGTTCTAATACTCAACAACCATTGTCAACACTCAACATCTTCATGCACTTGGTAGACATAGAAGCTCGACTCATACTAATCACTTCTAAGTAGCTTGAACTCAGTCAACACTTGTGTGACTGGGTGAACACTGTGAAACTTAGTATATCAACTGAACCACTTGGTTGATACTCCATGGCTCGATCAACACTAACAATGCAAGCTTACTATAAATCAAATCACTTTGTTAACACTCCTTGACTCTGTCAACACTAGATTCTCATCACTAATACTGCAAGCTCAGTAGATACTAAAGAGTTGTTTGCAATATGACCAATAAATTAGATAAGGTGATTTATGTGGTTGTCATTTATGGCAACATATTTTTTTTACAGTTTAGTCATGTTTATTTGTGAAGGAAAATTGTCCAAGTATTAGACAGTGTTATAGTAGCATAACAAATTTGTTGATAGTGGAATATTCCCTTGGAATATTCTCTTGTGTATTTAACCAAAGATGCATGATGTCATACTAATGATGTATACTAGTGTGCAAGTCTGTACAACCAACTAAGTTCAAGTTATGGAGGAAATAGTAATATAGTGATGATACAATGCAAAACAGAGCATGTCAGCAGAATGTGTTAAATGACTTGAATAATTGTTTTAATTAGTAATTCTTGATGAGCCAACTCTAAGAATGATATGTGAGCTGACTAAAGAAGAATTTACCAATATGTTTGGTATAATTAAAGAGCTTCATTTGTGAAGTTAGAGTGTGATGTGATATTGTGAAATACATGTGTAACCAACAATAACAAAGTAATGTGAATATTGTGAAATACAAGTGACAAGTGAATGCGATGTTATGATTTATGACGCGAAGCAAGGTCATGCAAGATATGATGTAGATTGATACATGTGTAGTCACTCTTTGTATGAAGAATTGACAATTAGAAGATTTTTGAAGTAGAACAAGTGATCTAGTATTGTATATATACTTATTTCTTGAAGAACTTATTATACAGTTGCATGTTAGGGAAGTGGGCTCTTCTTGCACACATTTGTATATGATCTACCAACTTCAAACAGGGTTGAAGCAACTCATAATAGGGTTGAGGGTTCTAACAAGGCCTAGTCTCCTAACAGGGACTTGAGACACTATACATTCTTCATAGACTCCTAACAATGTCAATATCCTTAACCAAATACCTTATATAGTGAATCATCTTTTGGGTTGCATCCCCACTGGGGCTTTCCCTTGGCCAGGGTTTCCCTAGTTAACAAAATATGATGTTATGAGCTCTCTCTATGTATGAATATTTATTTTATTTGGCACTATTGGTTTTCTTTCTTATGCATGTGGAAAAGTAATTAACAATATTCAGTTGTGGCTACAAGGATTGAAAATACTGATTCACCCCCCTTAGTATTATCTATTTTTGACAATTGGTATTAGAGTCTACTTATTAAAAAGAGGGTTAATAGATTGAATAAGATCCCTATGGATATGGAACAATTGAAGAAGAATCTTGAAGAATATCTCGAACAGATACATCTCCTTATAGATGAAAGATATGGCCTTAAAGACATACAAAGATGCAAAAGCTTACATTGGTGAACTAAAAGACAAGATATATGATTTGAAGCAAAAAGGACCTAGTAAGCAAACCAGTGATGATGATATTGAAGATCTAAAGAAAGAAAATGAGATCCCAAAACATGAGTTAAAGATAGCTAAACTTAAGCTAAGTCTTAAGAAAAATAGAGGAAAGAATGACTCTTAAAATAAAGCTAAAAATTTAGATCTAAGATCCCAGTTAAGCAAGGTAACATTTGAATTAGAATCTATCGAGTTAGAGCATGCAAAATTAGAAAAATAGAACACTATTGTGAAAGGTGAGTTGGTACAAACCAAACAACAACTTGAGAAATTATATACTAGCAGTGAAAAGATTGAAGAAAAAATATCTGTACAAAGACCTAGTTATGAAAAGACTAGAATTAGATTTTTCCTTGGACAATCCACCAAGAAATCTACTGAGAGAGAAGAACTTGATACTCCTAAAGTCAAGAAGGATTTGAGCAAAATAGATGATACATCTAAAGACAAAGAGAATGTTACTTACTCTGAGAAATCTAAAGAATCTAATCAAGATAAGGATAACAAAAGAAAGGAATCTCATGCCTGGTGTGATGAACTTGAAGATGATTGAAAAGGTAAGTCTTTCAAACCTATTTCTAATTTTTATTGTCATAATTGTCATGGATATGGGCATTATGAAATAGATTGTAAGAAACCTAAATTTGATAGTAGTAATGCAAATAGTATAATGTTTAGGAACACTAACCATGTCAGAAACAAAAGAAGATCTCACCGCAATGAAAATGGAGAAAGAAGACAAATTGTTTGTTACATATGCAACAATCTTGGACACATTGCAAGGTATTGCAAAGCACCTGATGACCAACATAATGAAGAAAGAAGAAATGTACATGTATGCAAATTATGTAATAATTTTGGACACACAACAAAGTTTTTTAGAATGGATAGAAGAGACCTGAAAAGGAATCAAAATTATAGAAGAAACAATAGAAGAAACGATGATAGTCTGAAGGAAGAAATGAAGGAGTAGACAAAAGAATTCAAGGAAACATTTGTAAAGGCAAGGGAACCTGAAAGCTCTCATACAGCTCTAGAAGATGTACCCAACAAGATAATGAAATCACTTATTTTCTGTGATTCATCCTACTAGAATTGAGCATTCTCAGTGAAACATAGCATTAGTTATTGATAACTGGTGTTAGAAAGAATATCATAGGTTGCATAGTTAACAATGTGTTCTAGAAATTTTGAGGAGTCTATAGTGAAGTGTGCATTGCTTAATATGATCAAGATAAGGATTTATAAGAAGAATAACCTCTTTGTTATACATAGACAATATACTGAAAGTGTGACACATATGCATTTATTGTGAAGTACAACTTGTGAAAGATTTAAAGCACGTGAATTGATTTGCATACATCATTTTTTTGTGCAAAATATGAGTGTGAGATTGAAGCAAGATTTGAAGTGTTAAAGAGGTCTTCAGACACACGAATTCACTAGAAACCTTAATATGCAAAGTTAAGGTATTTTCTAAATTTGTTGAGCATATTTTTCAGAAATGGCAAGACAAGAAGTTTTTAATATCAACAATAGACCTAGATACAATTTCAAGAAACACCCATTTGTTTCTTTGCTTGATGACCTTATTGGAGCCTTTTTGCAAGTTCTAGAAAACGTTCTTCATGTCAAGGATACAAGAGGTTATATTCATTACAAAATTGAAAGCATAGGTGATACAGAGATTCAAAAGCAACTGGAGAAAATGTGTAGAAATGATTTGTCACTGAAACTAGAATATGGATATCTAGAACAACTTAACCTAGTTAAGCATATGTTCTACACAGACTTCAACAATCATGAATGGATAAGGATAATTCTGAGTAGAGTACATGATGATCTTCTATGGCTAGGAGATTCTATCATATGTATTGATAATGACCTAATTCACAAGGTCACATGTTTGCGTAATGAAGGAAGTAATCCAGTGAACATTAAGAATGTACACAAGATAGTTGAGACAAATCTCAACACATGTTTTGATGGTAGAAATATGAAGGTCAAAAACATTCAAGATGATGGAGTAAGATTGATTAGAAAATTTTTTGGATACAAATTCAATCATGGATCAAGGATAGATTCAATCCCTGCAGGATTTCTTCATGTAGCTTACCTGGTAGTAAAAGGTGAAAATGTTAATCTATGTGACATTATCCAAACACAACTGTTGGATAATATATCAAGAATCAAGAAGGCTAGGAGCGCAATCTTTAGGTTTGAATCCCTACTGACTCATATATTCTTCTATGTAATTAAGAAGTTTCCTGGTATCATAAATTGGGATGGGAGTGAGCGCGTAATGCAAACAATCACTCATGCATATAGAGCTAGACCTAAAATAGTTAGAGACAGTGATATTGATAGAATAATGAAATCTTTCCAAGTTGAAATGAAGAAAAGATATAGGATACCTCTTGTACTAGTAGAGTAGTATAAGGATGAACTGTGTTTCATGGTTGAAACATATTTCACTTGTATGGAGGCAATAGTTCCTCGAGTTAAGTTCATTGAACCTATGGGTTATGAAATGAGTGAGGAACTGATTGAAGGGTATGTGTAGATAATCCTTCACTCAAAAGTTGATTTTGAATGTCCTAGGCGGGGGACATATATTGAGAATATGAGAGAAGTCAAAACAAGTCAGATAATCAAGGACTCTAAGAAGAAGGTGGAAAAGGTGTTTGATTCTATTATGAAGGAATCATGAATGACAAGAAAGGAATTGATGAAGTGAAAGGGATAGCCATGGAAATGAAGGCCAATGGTCAATCTGAGCTATTGACCCCTACACCTATTGTAGTGGTTAGACCTACTGAAGAGGTCACAATTGCCCAGATAAGTGCACAAGCACCTACTATTCCATATGTAGCAGTTGTGCAATGACAACCTCTAAAGAATCTAGTGAAGACTAAGGAAAGCACTTGCACCTAGGAAGTCTACAAGGTTGGAAAAGACCACCCCTCCTAATAAGAGAGTCAAGTAGAATATAAGTGGTCCAAGCAAGAAGAGAAGAACCTTGCAGATTAGTTCTTCTAAATCTGAAGAAGAAATTGGTGACAAACTAGTAGAAATAGCTGATTAGGAAGCAAAGACCTCAGCTAGACGAAAGGCATGGAAACCCAAGGTAGAGAATCTCAACATACAAATTATTAATGACAATAATTTTTTACAATTAAATAAGTACTATGATTTGTATAATAATATGGATAGAAGAAAACTAGAGAATGTTGTAGTTAGGAATATGATTCTTAAAGATAAAAAGGTTTGATAGTATAAGAGGTCAAATACCTGAAGATTTGTACAATGGACTGAGAAATAGAAAAAGTAGAGTAGTAGAGGAAGACAAGCAAATAAGAATTAATATGGTGAAAAAGTTATGTACTATAAATAATGAGGAAGAGCTAACAAAAATTCAAAAAGGAATAACAACACTATTACGGAATAAAAAGAGATCCATTCTCCCCATGGGAGGAAATTATGAAGAAGTAAATAAAGAAACTCAAAAGGCTATGGTTAAATACATGTTTTACTATGCCAAAAAAGAGTGCACAACTAGAGAAGGCAAGCCCTATGCCTAAGGAGTCTAAGGAGTGTGCACAGATAGAGGAAGCAAGTTCTACTATAGGTAGTCCACCTCACAATTTTGAGCAACCAACTGGAACACCAATTTCAAGTAATTCACCACATATCGCCATCGGTAGTGAATACATGCAAGTAGATAACACTAATGTGATAGTTGATAGAACTGGGGATCCATTCAAGGACTTTGGTGCCAACATTGTTGGCAATATTGTGGATTAAAACAAATCATCTGATGAAGAAGAAGATTAGAAGCTGAAGGAAGAAAATGCATCTTTTGAAAAGAAAATTGAATCTAGCATTGAAGAAGCTACTTCAAGTGCGCCCTTACCATCAATAGTAGCAATGCCATTTACACCACCTACTCAAGCAACAATGGTCACAATAGCAACAATACAGTCAGATGAAGCACAAAATCTCATATCTTCTTTAAGTAATTTTCTTGAGAAGAAGAAATCAGTCAAGTCTATTGAAAAAACTTTGACTACAGTTCTATACATAATGGAAAAGATAGTAAGCCTTGTTGACACACCTACATATATTCAATAGCACACAAAATTTTTGTGTAAAGCTTTTGATAATGAGTTCACAACACTTTCTAATGTGGTTACAATTCAAGCGCAAATAGAGCACGATGGTAAACTCCTTAATACCATGTGTACTAATATAAGGAATGATATAAAAACTTTGAATATATGCATTAAGGCATTAAGATAGAGTATAGAAGAAGGAAAACAAGCTTATGCTAAGTGCACTTGGCATACATCCATCTCCAAAGTTTTGATGATCAAATCAAAGAAAAGATAACTGAGCTTCAGATGCTTACTGACAACTTTCTAAAATAGAATCAAAAGTTAGATACCATTGAGCACACAATGTAGAAACTTCATGAAAGCATAAGAGAAACTCAAGCAAAGAGAGAAAGTTTTGAAGAAGAGATTCACTCTTTTGATAGATCACTTATCCCCACAAGTAACATTACTAGAAAATTAGTTGGAGGAATTCTTGGTAGCAAAGTCCTCATATGAAAAATTCATGGCTACAGATTTGAACACAATAGAGTTAGCTACATATGCCTTATGTGCACTAATCAATGTATCTGATGCATTGAAAAATAGTTGGAAGAAACACTTTGCACAATTGAAGACCAACTTCAGTGATTTTTTTCCAAATTTTGATGCAGCTACTATATTTTGACAGAATTTTCTTTTTGTGGCACCTTTATCATTGATGTCAAAAGGGAAGAAATATGGAAAATTGTAATTGTAAGGGGGAGTAATAAGGAAAAGTGTAATTGATAGTTATATTTTGAAGTATAGTAGTAACTTTTGAAAACTTTGTAATCCGAGTTATAAGGGATGTAATCCTTTCAAAACATGAATACAATGTTTTTACTGTGTTATGGTTATTTATTTTGATTGGTATGACAAAATGTTTGGGACTTAGCCTATTTTCCCAAAAATTTTGCCATCAATGCCAAAGGGGGATATTGTTGGAAATATGACCAATCAATTAGATAAGGTGAGTTATGTGGTTGTCATTTATGGTTACATATTTGTTTTACAGTTTAGTCATGTTTATTTGTGAAGAAAAATTGTCTAAGTATTAGACAGTATTACAATAGTATAACAAATTTGTTGATAGCAAAATATTCCCTTGGAATATTCTCTTGCACAATTAAACAAAGATGCATGATGTCATACTGATGATGTATACTAGTGCACATGTCTGTACGACCAACCAAATTCAAGTTATGAAGGAAATAGTAATGCAGTGATGATACAATGCAGAACAAAGCATGTCAACAGAATGTGTTAAACAACTTGAATAATTGTTTTAATTAATAATTTTTGATGAGCCAACTCTATGAATGATATGTGAGCCAACTAAGGAAGAATTTACCAATATGTTTGGTATAGGTAAAGAACTTCATTTGTAAAGTTAGAGTATGATGTGATATTGTGAAATACATGTGTAACTAGCAGTTGTGAAGTAATGCGAATATTGTGAAATACAAGTGACAAGTGAATGCAATGTTATGATTTATGATGCAGTTTGATATGTGCATAGTCACTCTTTGTATGAAGAATTGACAATCAAAAGATTTGCAAAGTATAACAAGTGATCCAATATTGTATGTCTACTTATTTCTTGAAGAACTTATTGTATAGTTTCATGTTAGGGCAGTAGGCTCTTCTTGCACACATTTATATATGATCTACCAACTCCTAATAGGGTTGAAGCAACTCCTAATAGGGTTAAGGGTTCTAACAAGGCCTAGTCTCCTAATAGGGACTCAAGACACTATACATTCTTTATAGACTCCTACCAGGGTTAATATCCTTAATCGAATACCTTATATAGCGAATCATCTTGTGGGTTCCATCCCCATCGAGGTTTTCCCTTGGCCAAGGTTTCCCTAGTTAACAAAATATGGTGTTATGAGGTCTCTCTATGTATGGTTGTTTATTTTTTTTAGCACTATTGGTTTTCTTTCTTATGCATGTGGAAAAGTAATTAACAATATTCAATTGTGGCTACAAGGATTGAAAATATTGATTCACCCACCTTCAGTATTATCTATTTCTAACAAGAGCATGGTTGACACTACACAACTTGGTTAATACTGTGAAGTTCGGTTAGCACTATCATTGAACAACTTGGTAGATACTACTTGTCATGATCTATATAAAGGTTCTGGAACTTGGTAGCAACTATAGAACTTGGTAACAACTATATTAGTTGGTGGTAACTAGAGCACTTGGTTAACACTGCAAACTAAAAGATAAACTTGGTAGAAACTTAACCAATTGACTAAGTGTGAGTCACTAATAAACAAACTTTGACCTTAATGTCAATAATCTCCCCCTTTGGCATTAGTGACAAAAACACTTATCAATCCAAAATTGAATGCTCAGAATTTCAAGTCCAAAACATTCTTTTATCTCCTTTCTATGTCTATAACTCGATAACATACTCTATTTTCAAGATTTTTCAAAATTGCTTTTGTAAAAGACATTTTCTGATTATCTGTACATGTATTTGTATAATAGTACACTACTCCCCCATACATATATCTCATATTATACTTCTCCCCAATACTCTTCATATATACATTCATCTTATATTATACTTCTCCCTCTTTTTGAGATAAATGCCAAAGGTGTATACTACATGTTAATGCCAAAATGTGACAAGAAGTCAGAATGTACCTTCAAAATCAATGTCATTGTCTTGTCCTAATTTTCCTGTAACACCTTGCTTGCATGAAATGCAATCTATACTTCTATTGATAACTCCATCATGTGATCAATTATGGAGAAGTTATTGTCATGGATGAGTGTCTTGGGATGTGAAATGTGAAATTGGTGACTCGGTAGATATAGTGTCACTCGATAAAAACTAACTTCTTCGTTTACCTTGCTTTGCTCGGTGAACACTGAGTTCTTCATTTACCTTGCTTTGCTCGGTGAAAACTGAGTCCTTCATTTACCTTGCTTTGCTCAGTGAACACTGAGTTCTTCATTTACCTTGCTTTGCTCGATGAACACTGAGTTCTTCATTTACCTTGCTTTGCTTGGTAAACACTGAGTCCTTCATTTACCTTGCTTCGCTCGGTGAACACTGAGTTCTTCATTTACCTTGCTTTTCTCGGTAAGAACTATTTACCTACTGATCTTATAAGGTAACTATTGAATGCTCGATATACACTGTAGACTAAGTGATGAGCTAGATAAGCATTTAGAATTGAATAAGTGTTTGCACTAATGACAAATATATCATAATTCCAACAATCTCCCCCTTTGGCATTAGTGACAAAAACACTTATGAGCCAAAAATTATGTTCAAAATTTGTCATGTTGATTTACATATATCTCCCCGATACAATATGCACATAGTATTTACAAATATTTCTATCTTTACTCAAGGCTTCCTTATTTACATATATCTCTATCTCTCTTTGGTACTCTATCTCCCCCTTTTTTGACAATAATGCCAAAGTAAATAGTATGTATTTACACAGAAACACCAAAATGAGAGATAAACTCAGAATGTACCTTGAGAATAAGAGCCAAAGTCTTATCCCAATTTTCTTGCAAAATTTTGCAGGTGGAGAGTGCTATTTGAATTTCAGCTGAAAGTTCAATCACATGATCTGCAACTAAAAAATTATTGTCATGGATCAATGTTTTGGAGTATACAATGTGTTTCTGCATTGTGTCCATGACAGGAAGGATCATATTCTGAATGTCAATCAATGTAGATATGATCCTTGCTTCCTCTCTCAACAATTCTACCTACTTTTTTGACAAAAATGTGATTCTGAGATGATGGGATGAACTTGAATTGGGGTCAAGTTGCAGCATTTGGGCACTGACCTTCATATCCTCATCAATTTTATTCAATTTTTCTTTGATCTTCTTTGTGTACTCGGTAACATCACAAAGTTTGGCAAAAAGTGAAGTTACATTATTAAAAGATTTTTCAAGATTGACCAAAATTGTGGACAATTCTACCTATTTTATTGCAATGTGCTCAAGCACCTGATTATCAAATTTTCTTTAAGCCTTTTCAATCAATTTTTCTTGACCAGAGGTGTCCTCATTGAATTTATTTACAGCCTCTTCTAACTGAATCAAAATGTGTTGAGTAGAATCTACTTCAACACCTATAGCTTCTATAATTATATTCCTGGCATTCTCAATTATTCTGTACTCCTTATCCCTTTCTGACCTTAACTGCTTCTGTGTAGCCTTCATTTCTATTAGTTGACTAGCATACCTCATCTCTTCAATGGTAGCATTTTCATAGTCAATTTTTGGAATCACCATTTCTATGTCTAAGTCAATATCTTCAGGAATTTTCTTTCCAGTGATCAGAAGTTTTAATGGTTGCTTTTGTTTGACTTTTGTGATGAATAGTTTGACCTTAGGAATAGACCCAATAGTGGAGATGGAAGGACTAGCAGTGAAAATTGGGATAGGACTTGAGTGCCAACAAGAGTATTTACTAGATGAAAAATTGGAATAATTCTCAAAAATGATGATACACTCGGTAATGCAATATCTGATCTAACTGGATTTCAAGTAGATGTAGATAATGCTGACAAAATTGTAGAACAAGCTGGAATCAAAATTGTAGAACTTACTATTTTTATGATTGGTGATGATGGAGTTGAGGAGATTGGCTTGGTAGCTGAAGAAGAGGGCTGCAGCTTGGTAGATGAAGTGGTAGACACTTTTATTGATGTTACCTGGAGCTGTGATGTGGCAGGTGTAGATGATAAATCTGATGTAGATCCTATCAAACCTGCTGAAGCTGACTCCAACCTTGATGATGTGACAGTTTTAGGTGGAGAGTGAGGAAGGGATGCAATAACTGCTGCTGCAATTTTTACTGGATCATCTTCCTCCTTATATTACTCTTTAGCTTCTTCCTTCATTCCTTCTTCCTCCTTTTCTTCTCCCATTAATGCATGCAGCTCTCCTAATGAGACTGTGATGGATGGAGTGCCATCAATATCATCACTATCACTGCTGTCATCATCCTTGATTTCCACTAGGTCTTCACTAGGCTTATGTAGATGATAGATGTTTTTCCACATGTTTGTATATCATTTACAACATGCTCAATGTCTTTGATCAAAATTAAACATGTGTGGAATCTGATCATCATCTTACCTTCATGGTTTTTCATTGCAGTTTTTACTTCTGCTCCAGTGAGACTTGGTTGAAGATTCTTCAAGGATTGCTCATAGATGTCTTTTACCGTTTGGGTCGCTGATTCCCATCTCGGTTGCAATCTCTCCAAAAGTTCTTTTGAAATTTGGGAGGCAAGCTGGTTTGGGGAGTATTTCCATTTTCCCATCTTACTGAGTACTAGTTCCTCTATCTGCATTTTCTTAGCATCTGTTCTAGTTTCAAATTTCAATGCCTTGAAATTTGTGATGCCTGCTCCTTCTTCCAATTGTTTAAGCCTTTCCTCAAATGTGGGTGCAAGCCTGACCAGTATGGGTTCCTACTTACCTTTTCTGGTTCTTCTTGTGAATACTGTAGTAGGTTTTTTCTTAGGTTTGGTAATTATTACCTTACCTTTCTTCTTCGAAGGTTCTTCTTCAGTTCCTTTTTCTCCCTTTTCTTCTTCTCCTCCTTCTTCTTCATCATCTTCTTCATCCTTACCTTTTCCTTCTGTTAGCATAAGAGGGCTAGATGCAGTTTTCAATTTTGCTATCTTCCTCTTGCCTTTGTTTATGGCATGTGGTAGCTTGATTTCAAGCTCAATTCTAGCCTTTTCTTCATCATAGGTTCCAAAAATTGGTTGCCTTGGGTCTACTGGCTCATTTACTAGTGCTTCTATGATGTCTCTAGCTTCATCAATATTTACCTCATAGGGAAGAGGTTTTACCCATGCAACTCGAGGTTTGACTGCCTGGATGTACACCTTATCACAGTCAACCATGAAGCATACATCATCTCTGTAATCTTCAACTAATTTTGGTGGAATCTGGAACCTGTTATTCATTCTCTCTTTGAAATCTTCAAAATAATTGTCCATGATGCTATCAAAATTTTCACCCATCTCTGCTACAAACTCATTTATCTAATACAAAATTGGAATGTCTCTTCTCCATATGACAGTTCCTTTAGATGGAAAGAATTTTTGAATGTAGAAAAATAAACAGATCAATAGAGAACCAAATTTACAAGGGTTATTCTTGGAAGTCCTTATACTATCCATATTTTTCTTCAATTGTTTCAGCAATACTTCAGACAGATTAAGTTCAAGGTTTTTCTTTACAATCTTGAGGGCCAAATCCACAGCTTCACAAGGTACACTATTCAATCTACTGGAACTATATAATTTATATGCAATTACATGAATTTTGAATCTTAGTTTGACATCAGATACAATGTTTACCTTTAAACCTCTACCGTCCCATTTGGCTAGGGTTTGCTTCTGTAACTCCTTTCGACCTAGGGTTTTGGTGGCTTTTGCTTTACTAAGCATAAGGAGACCCGTGATTTTGTGAATCATCTTCTTTGTGATTAACACTGGCTCCTCTAACCATAATTTTCCATTATGCATCCTACTCAAGATATACCTAATCCATTTGGTTTGGAAGTTTCTAGGCATATGCGAGATATGAGTCAAGCCTTTGGTTTCAAGATGCTTGAACTTAGGTTTCAGAGAGCCATCTACACTCATTTCACCTAGGGCATTGTCCATCTCTAGGTTTCCAATTTCTTGAATAGAACATTTGAAATGAGTACGAATATCATTGATAAGAAGTACCTTAGGTGGTATTTGTGATTGAGCTCCAATTGGGTCGAGTGATTCTAGAATAGCTGGAACAATCTTGAAATTGGATGCTTTCCATTTTGTACTCTTTACCAACATTTTTGAGCCTCTTTTCACCTTGGTGCTGCTGGTGCTTGCGAATGCCATAGCTACTCGGTAGGTATAAGAAAATCTTGAACAAATTCTCTGCTTGAAAATAACTTGAAATCGCTTGGAATTTGTTCTGGATTCACTAGAAATCTTTTAGCTCTGAGAATTCTTAAGTCACAGTGAAAAATGAAATCAAATTCTGCCCTTTTGATGAAAATACTGTCATTAATGCTTGGTACGAAGGTAGATGATATGACATAGTGCTTGCTAGTCTATCATCAATCTACTTGGTAAAAGCTTTACAACTCAGTGATCAAACAAAGCTTTTAGTTACTCCCGACCTAGCTCGATAATGTCTTTAACCAACTTTGCTCGGTAGATGCAACACGGTGAATGATAACTTTTCTTTGATCTTTGTATCTAAAATACTGATTTGATCATTTGCACTCTTTCACTCTGGAACTGCTTGAGATATAGCTTGATGATGCAGTTCTTGATTCTTCTTAAATCTAATTGGAAATGGTGGAGTCACCCATTTCTTGAGTGACATGACCATCATTTGAATTGTCTTGCTCGGTAGATTTAGGAATCCACTGTTGTCTCATTTGCTTCCGAATGTTATCAGCTTTAGCTTTCTTTTCATCTTCAATTCTTTCCATATTCATGCAATTCTTTTCTATATGACCAAGTTTAGTACATGTGTAAAATCTTATGGTTGTATCCTTCTTTCTTAGGTGATGTCTTGCATAGTTTATCCCAATGTGTCCATATTCTCCACAATAGTGACACCTACACCAAGTATTGTAGTCCCAACCAAATATTGCTTTGATAATTTTTTCTGTTGGATTGAATGTTTTTTATTTACATTCAGATGCCTTGTGACCTTGTTTCTTGCATTTGTGACATTTGCCTTCAAATTTTGGTTTCTCTTTGCATTCATTAGCTTTGTGACCATGCTGATTGCAGTTGAAGCATTTGCCATTGAATTTTCCTTTTTCATTACTCCAACATTTGTTTGATGTATGACCTAACTTACCATAGTGATTGCAAGTGGGTCTTTGATTCCTTTGGGCACCTTGTTTGGAGGATTCACCTTCTTCCTTGTATCTAAGACCAGCTTTACCTTTTTGTCTTTGAAGGTTTTGCTCACTTTGCTGTTTTAATTGAGTCATGTCTGCTTGAGATTTCATCATTCTCTCATTGATTTTCCTTTCAATGATCAAGTCATTTTCCAAACTTTCATTGATTTGTCTTTTAGATCTTAGATCACTTTGTAAGCTTGGATTTATTTGTCTTTTAGTGATTAAATCATTTCTCAAACTTTCATTCTCAGATCTTAGATTCATAATTTCTTCATTTGCATTAGATAGTTGACCTACAAGATTTTCATGCTGAAGGGATTGATTATTTCTTACCTCTAAGTCTTCATTTGCCTTGTTTCTCTATTCCAAAACTTCACATAGCCTGATTGATTGGATTTCTTGTTCTCTTTTAAGCTTTCTTACTTCTTCCTGTAGAGAACCATTCTTTCCTAGGAGTTCCTTGATTGCTTCATTAGCTTCATTGGAACTTCTTGATGGTAAAAGGTCTTCAATCTTTTCTTCAACATACTGATGATCATTCATTTTTCTTGCAAGTTCTTTCCTTCTTTTTAGAGACTGAGAAAGATGCTCCTTTGCTTCTTTGAGTTGAGCCATGGCCATTTCTAGATCTAGCTTTTTATTTTCAATAGATTTGTCAAGTTTGAATATCTCCATTATCCTTGATCTTTTCTCAAGCTATCAAACTTTTATCCTGAGAACCACAAAGCTCTGATACCAATTGTTGGAAATATTCAGGATAAGATAGGTTATTGAGAAGGGAGGGGTGAATCAATAACTAATAAAACTTTTAAACACTTCAACATTTTAGCCATCCTTCATTCATTCATCTAATCTACTGCATAAATGAAAGAACAAACATTCATTGCAAATGTAGACAGAGATTTGGTGACCTAGAAACTTTCCAAATAGAAAGTAAAACTGGGGTGGGGATGATGCCCACAAAAATTCAATACTGTAGTATAAAGTTGGCCTATTAAGGCTTACAATGATCACTTCTAGTGATCAGCCCTATTAGGAGCAAGTAGGACTACTAGATCCACCTTGTTAGAGGATTTCCAAACATATAGTGAAGTATGCACTCTGTTAGGAGATTTACAAAAAGACTGTTAAGTCTACCCTGTTAAAGGATTTATAAACTGATTCACCTGTTAGGATGAAGCAATGGATTTTCTTACAACTGTTTGCTGATAAGATCCTTTTTGCATTGATCACTTGATGTGATAGATATGCCTTTTGTACTCCTATGTTGACCTTGCTGTATTCCTTTTATTCTATTGCTGATTTTCAATATCCTCTTTACATGCGAACATCAATCTCTTCCTTTATATCTTTTTCACACACCATGCATGCCATACACAAATGATATCATACATTACATATCTACCATTCCATTATTTACAACTAGAAGGTTGGTCAAAACACAAGTGAACAAAATATTACTGAGTCGGCCAGATAGTAGAAAACTTGGGTTCCTCAAGCTGGCTCGGTGACCTTCTGATACATGGCACCACTACATTACTCAACATCGTAATGTACTCGGTAGAAGTAGAGGCTCGGTTCATACTAGCCACACAACATTTCTTGGAACTCGGTAACCATTGGTGACTCGATAGATATAGTGTCACTCGGTAAAAACTAACTTCTTTGTTTACCTTGCTTTGCTCGGTGAACACTGAGTTCTTCATTTACCTTTCTTTGCTCGGTGAACACTGAGTCCTTCATTTACCTTGCTTTGCTTGGTGAACACTGAGTTCTTCATTTACCTTGCTTTTCTCAGTGAACACTGAGTTCTTAATTTACCTTGCTTTGCTCGGTGAACATTGAGTCCTTCATTTACCTTGCTTCGCTCGGTGAACACTGAGTTCTTCATTTACCTTGCTTTGCTTGGTAAGAACTGTTTACCTGCTGATCTTATAAGGTAACTACTGAATGCTCGGTATACACTGTAGACTAAGTGATAAGCTAGATAAGAATTCAGAATTGAATAAGTGTTTGCACTAATGACAAATATATCATAATTCCAAGAGGCTTAACACTTTTCACCCTCGGTATGACTACTTGAATGTAAACTCTATCACAGTCTACCATGAAACATATATCATATTTGTAGTCCTCTACAAGTTTCTTTAGTATCCTATATCTATTATTTATATATTTTTTAAATGTATCAAAGTAGTTATCCATTATACTGTCAAAATTTTCACCCATCTTTGCTATGTATTCATTAATCTAATACAAATAGGTACATCTTTTCTCCATACAACTATGCCTTTAGAAGGGAATAATTTTTTTACAAAGAAAAATAAACAAGTCAAGAGTGAACTAAACTTACATGGATTGTTTTTTGAACCTCTAATGCTTTCCATGCTCTTATTGAACTGATTCTATAACAACTCGGCAAGGTCAAATGACATGTTTTCTTCACAACTTTGAGAGCCAAATCTACTGCCTCACATGACACACTATTGAGATGACTGGGGCTGAAGATTTTGTGGGCAATCACATGAATTCTGAACTTCAATTTCATGTCAATGATTCTACTTACCTTCATTCCTTTGTCATCCCACTCGGTAAGAGTTTTCTTCGCTTGTTTGACCTGACCTAGGGCTTTGGTTGCCTTGGCTTTGTTTAACATTGGAAGGACACTGATTCAATGAATCATCTTCCTTGTGATCAAAATAGGCTGATCCAATAGTAACTTTCCATTGTGAATTCATATCAGTATGAATCTTATCCATTTTTCCTATAAATCCCTTGGGATATGCAAAATATGTGTCAAGCCCTTTTCTTCCAAATGTTGATGCTCAGGTTTTAGAGTGCCATTCACACTTAACTCATTTAATGCCTCATGCATTTCATGTGTTCCTAGCTCTTGAATAGACAAATGATAATACAAGTTTATATTGTACACAAGTAATACCTAGGAAAGAATTTATGATTGTGCACCTGCTGGGTTGAGTGATTTAGCAATTGCTGGAATTATTTTTGAATAATGGATGCTCACATTCTACTCCTTAAATCAACATTTCTAATCCTTTTTTCACTTTATTGTTGGAAGAAGCCATTCTTGATAGGTCTTAGGGTTTCAAACAACTTCAAATTTTTTTCCAACAACAAACACACAGATCGCTTGGAAGCACAAAAGTCGCTCTTAAAAATTCACGGTGAAAAAATGAATTCAATTTTCTTCCTTTTAAAATTTTTTCACTTTTCAATCAAGATAAATGCTTTGGTATGACCACTTGCTCAGTGACAGACTATCTTCCACTTGGTTCTATCTTTTAATACTCGACAGACATTCATAGCTTGGCAGTCTCAACATTACTCAGTAGAGTCTTTAACAACTTGTTGTCCACACAAATACTTTAGTGTAACCCGACCTTGCTTAGTAGGGTCTTGTGACCTGACCTAGCTTGGTAAAGGTCTTGAATTTTCACAACTACTTGGTGATCCTTGTGCATCTTCAATGTTGATATAGATCTCTTCTTCTGCTGGCTGGAATTGATGAGAGATGTCTACTTTAGAGTCTCAATTCTAGTTATTCCCATAGGGATTCAAGTTGAGATGCTTGTGTCACCAAACACTTAAGTGAAATCTTCTTCATGACTCAGACTTACATTCTTAGGATATTTTGACACCCATTGCTACTTCATATACTTTGTAATATTCCCAACTTTGGTTTTCTTTTCATCTTTAACTCTTCCAGTGTTCATACAGTTCTTGGCAAGGTGTTCAAGTTCTATGAAAATGAAACATCTTCTAGTGGTGTCTCTTTTCCTCATGTGATGTTTCACACAATTTGCTCCAATATGCAAAAATTCTCCACAGTAGTGGCATCTGCACCATGTGTTGTAGTCCATCAAAATATAGCTTTTACAATTTGTTCTGCTGGATTAAATGTCTTAGTTTTGCATTTAGACAATTTGTGTCCTTGTTTCTTACAATTGTGACACTTACCTTCAAACTTAGGTTTCTCCTTGCATTCACTTGCTCTATGACCATGCTTATTGCAATTGTAACACTTTCCATTGATTTTTTCTTTACCATTACTCCAACATTTGTTTGATGTATGACCTAACTTACCAAAATGATTGCAAGTAGGCCTTTTATTCTTTTGAACTCCTTGCTTGGATGATTCACCTTCTTTTGTGTATCCTATTCCTTCTTTTCCTTTGTGTCTGTATTGAATTTTCTGATTCAACTGATTAATGCTTTCTTGAGATTTTAACATTCTTTCATTGGTTTTCTTTTTAGTGTTCAGATCATTTTTTAATCTTTTATTCTCTTATCTTAGACTCATGAGTTCTTCATTTGCATTAGTAAGTTGATCAATGAAGTCTATTTACTAAAATGATAGATGTTGAATTTCATTGTTCTTTTTTTCTATCTCTTCTTTGGCTTTGTCTTTTTCTTCCATGACTTCACATAATCTTACTAATTGGATTTCATATTCTCTTTTCAGTTTTCTAACTTCTTCTTTAAGATTGGAATCCTTTTCTAATAGGTCTTTTATTGCTTCATCAGCTTCATCTGAATTTCTTTCTAGAAAAATATCTTCAATTAATTCTTTAATGTAGAGATTCTCATTCATTTGTACTGCAAGATCTTTCCTTCTTTTAATGTTTGAGAGAGATGCTTCTTTACTTTTCTGAGATTTCCAATAGCCAATTCCAAATCCAACTTGTCATTCTCAATAGCCTTTTGTAGCTTGGATACCTCCATTGCCTCTGAAATTTACTCAAGCTTTTTAACTATATCTGTGAGAACCACAAAGCTTCAATATCAATTGCTGGAAATATTAGATAGGAAAGGTTACTGAGAGGGGAGGGGTGAGTCAGGAACCAATAAAAATTTATCTCATTTCACCAATTAATCCTTCATATAATATTCTAATCTAATTCCATGCATGAAAGAATGAAAGCAATAAAACATTCATAATACTTTGACACATGATATGGTGACCCAAGAACCTTCTAAATAGAAAGTAAAAATGGGGCAGGGATGATACCCACAAGCTTTAGTACTATAGTATAAAGTTGCCTTGTTAAAGCTTACAATTGATCACTTCTGATGATCTTCCCTGTTAGGAGCAATAGGGACCGCTAGGTCCACCTTGGGAAAGAATTTACAAATCATACAATAAAGTATGCAGTCAATAAAGAGATTTGTCAAAGACTATTAAGTCTACCCTATTAAAGGATTTAACTAATACACTTGTTAGGATGAACCAGTGGCTAATCTTTGATCTACAACTTTGATTTGCTAGTTGAGATTCCTTTGAAATGTAAAGATCACCTTGCTGTGATAGATAAATCTTTGTTGTTCCTTATATTTCTTGTAGCCTTCTCAATTCACACTTCTTCTCTATATATTTGCTTCATACATACTTATTTGGATATGATACAATTCATTACATATATACTGATCCAAATTATAATTCATCAAAGTAAACTACAACATAAGTTTCCATCAAGATCACAAGGTTAGCCCAACTGTTGACACTCGGGTTTAGAAGACAAACTCGGTCATGTTTTGATACTTGGCAACCATTGTCAACACTTGGCATCATCATGTACTTAGTAGATGTAGAAGCTCAGTTCATACTAATCACTTCAAAGTAGCTTGAACTTGGTCATCACTTGTGTGACTTGGTGAACACTATGAAACTAAGTATATAAATTGAATTGCTTGGTTGACACTCCATGACTTGGTCAACACTAACACTGTGAGCTCGGTATAAACTGAATCACTTGGTTGACACTCCTTGGCTCGGTCAACACTAGATTCTCATCACTAATACTACAAGCTTGATAGATACTAGAGAGAATGGTTGACACTATGCAACTCAATTAATACTATGAAGCTTGGTTAGCACTATCACTAAAAAACTCGATGGATACTACTCATCATGAAATGTATAAAGATTCTAGAACTCAGTAACAATTGTAGAACTTAGTAACAACTATGTTACTTAGTAGTAATTGGAGAACTTGGTTAATATTGCAAACTAAAAGATAAGCTTAGTAGCAGCTTAACCAATTGACTAAGTGTGAGTCACTAATAAACAAACTTTGACCTTAATGTCAACAAGGAAGATACAAACAAATTAGGTTTTTCCCAATTTCTTGCCTAGGCAATTAGCCCTATTATATCTCCAAATAAAAATTATATAAACTTTGCAAAGGCCCAAACTTCAAACCAAAGATTTAAGCATGAAGGGAAAAGAATAAACATATACCAAACCTGATTTCAATACTTGGTGTCACTTCTAGAGCGAGTTATGGGAGATGTTGATCAACATTGTGAGCATGCACATGGGTCTTGCATGCCTAGGGCATCAAATTTCTCTTGGCCACATGCACATAAAAGTTTGAGACTAAGAACATATTAAAGTACATAATCCACACTTGGATTTCACAAGATGCCATCAAATTACCATGGTGAAACCTTGAGATATGGTGAATTATTTATGAAACCCTAGCTATGACAACTTTTTTGAATCACTTCTACAAAAATGAAGATATCTTGAGTTAGGAGATTGATCAAGACCTCAAACTAGGTGAATTTGAAAGATGATTTATACACCTTTTTGAAAATATAGGTTAGACACCTTGGTGCATACTTACAATTCCATACATGTTATAACAACATCAATATGGTAGGAAATCAGAGTTATTTTTATTGATTTGAATGAAAAAGTACATGATTGTACCTACCATCCACCTGAAAGGGCTTTTGTAGGCTTCCCTAATGGTCATAACAACATTTCAAACTATTTCTAGCCATTGGGAATCAATTTACAAGATTTTACAATTTTTTCTTAAAAGTGGCTTGACAACTTTTGAGCAATTTTTGCATTCTATACAACTTTTGCAAATTATGAACAAAATATGTTCAAACCATAACTAAATGATCCAACTAGGATCAAAACATTCCAAAAACATTAAAACATAAAATATCCTAATATTTTAATCCATTTGACCATAGTTGACCATATTTGACCAAGGGCTTATAATTATGCCAATCCTAAAACTAGGCCTTACAAGTAGTTCCAAATGCTTAGATGTTGAAAATAACCTATCCTATAGGTTCTTAGGACTTGTGAGATTCTTCATTTGACATGGGTGCTCCTGCAACATACTCCTCTTGACTTTTTGAACTCATGTTCCTACTTGAGGTTAATTCTTCCACAGAGGTGCCATGTTGTTTGATTTGATTGTCTGTCATCCAAGTTGCATCACTGTTTGGGAGTCCTTTCCATTTCACTAGATAATGCATGCATTTGTTATGTCTTGTTTGTTTCAAAAACTTGGTATCCAATATTGCCTCCAACTCAACTAGTTTTCTTTGAGGGAGGTTAGTAACATAGTCTTCATCTATTTCAGTTTGTTGACTCTGTTTACTTGTTGAACTTGTCAAACCTTTATAAGGAGCGAGGTCTGCAAAGTTGAAAATTGGAGAGATCTGCAAGGTAGGAGGAAGAGAGATCTCATAGACATTCTCACCCATTTTTTTGAGTATGGAGCATGGTTGAACCTTCTTCATGTGAAGTTTTGTATACCTACCCTTAGGTAGTTTCTCTTTCCTCATGAATGTCCATATCTTTTCTCCAATTTTGAAATGGATTATCCTTCTTCTCTTATCTGCTTGTTCTTTGTACTTCAAGGAAGATTTATGCAATGCTTCTTTCACTTCATGCTACACCTTGGTGATGATCTCTGCAAGTTTCTCTCCTTATGTATTGAACTTAAAATTAGATGCTAACTCAACCAAATCCAAAGGACCTTTGGCATGAAGGTCATAGATTGCTTGGAAAGGAGTTTTTCTAATAGACGTGTTCATGGAGTCATTGAAGGAAAATTATTCTTTGGGTAAGAGAAAATCTCAGCTTTAAGCATGTTGTTTGGTTAGGTAGCTTAGGAGGTTTCCTAGTGATCTATACACTATCTCAGTCCTCCCATCAATTTGTAGCTGATAGGTAGAGCTATAGGTCAGATTAGTTTCCAACTTTTTGAAAAGAGTTCTCCAAAAATTCCCTTGAAATTTTACATCTCTATCTAATATAATGCTTTGAGGTAGGCCATGGATTCTGTCTACTTTAAAGAAAATATGTGCAATGTGGGATGTATCGTTAGTGCTTTTGTAGGGTACAAAGTGGACCATCTTGCTGTATCTATCAAGATGACAAACACACTGTCAAATCCTTGTTTGGTTCAAGGTAGACCCATTACAAAATCAATTGAAATGGATTCCCAAGGCCTTGTGGGAATTGGTAAAGGTTGATATAATCACTAATTTGTAGATACTCCTTCGGCTTGTTGGAAAATGGTACATGTTTCAATGAATTTCTTAACATCATTTCCCATCTTTGGCCAAAAGTAACTCCTCTTTACCATGTCAATTGTTTTGTCTATCCTAAAGTGACCACCTAAGCCACCACAATGATTATCCCTTATGATGTTTGTCCTCATGGAACATTTAGGGATGCATAGTTGAGCCCCCTTAAATAAGAGTTCATTCTGAATCAGATATTCAGAAAAATCAATGTGGTACTTGTCCACCATTTTTGTGCATACTTCAAAGGCTTCTCCAAAATATGGATCACCTGCATACAAATGTTTTAGTGAGTCTATTTGCACACTCTAGAGTTGAACTTCTTTAACTAATCCCACTCTTCTACTAAGGGCATTAGCCACTTTTTTTTCCACACCCTTCTTGTGTTTGATATTTAAAGTGTATGCTTGTAGTTGCTCCATCCATTTGAGATGTTTAACTGATAACTTCCCCTAAGAATTTAGAAAAATCAATGCATGATTATTAGTGTAAATCACAAATTCCTTAGAGATTAGTTAGTATCTCCATTTCTTTAGGGCTTGTACCATAGAATAAAACTCTAGGTCATATGTAGATGATGCATGAGCATCCTGGGTTGACATGTTATCCTACTCAATTATGTTCATTCTGTTAGTTATTGGCACGTTGCAACAATTGCCAAGTGCTAGTAATTTTGCAGTATCTATCAAGTTGAAGTTATCCCATGTCATTTTAATATTCAGATTAGTGTGTTATTCCATCTCACTCTGTAATGTGTGCCAAGTTTTGCAATGTGTGCCCAGTTATCAAGTATTTGCCAAGCATTCCTTCATGTGTTGAGTGTCAACATTTTGGATGAGTTTTCTGTGTTTTGGTTCTTAATGGGAGCCGACTTGCAAAATTAATTCCAATCATGAGTTTTATGATAAGATCTTGTCTTGGGATGTGTGTAAACCATTTTAGGGTTGACCTTTCTATTTTGTAATATTCTAGAATCTTCTGTAAGCCATTTTGGTAAGTATAAATAGGGTGTTTAGGCTTAGAGTTAGGGCAGAACTCAAGGGTTTTGAAAAATTGGTTGCATATGTGTCTGGAAGTGTGAATTTGAAGCTGGATCTTAGATATTGAATGTATATTGTGTTTGGCCATAACCCATAAGGCATTACAGTTGGGCATGTATGTTGATTATTTCACGAATCAATAAATTTTTTTGTTCTCTCTCTCTTTGTGGTGCTATTCTCTTTGTGCATTTTTTTCAATTGTGTTGACTTTGCAAGGTTAGTTTGGATTGTTGGGTGAGCTTGTGGCCCTAGTTCTCCTTGCCTTCCTTGCATCAGGTGATATTAGAGCTTGAGATTCATCCTTATGGAGATTGGATCATGTAGAATCTTGATTTGAATTTGGTTGTAGGGTTGCAGATCTATGCATTTAGCCTATAACTTGTAGAGGGTTATGATCTTGTAGGAACCTAATTTGTAAAGATGGTTCAAGGTAGAGGAAATGTGGATATTTTCATATTGGATGCATTGAGACAAATTACAACTTGATTAGATGTTGTGGAGATAGCCCAGAGGAGACAAGTGCATCTTGATGATGTGAGTGATGATGAAGTAGTAGCACCAAACCCTAATTCAAAACTAGAAGAAGATCAAGATGATGAAAGATTGTCAAGAGTATTGTCTAGAGAACATTCAAAGCTTTTTGTAGAAGTTGTTCCTTATGATGGAAAATTGGACACCAATGCTATGTTGGATTGGATATCTGATATGGAGAAGTTCTTTGAGTGTGAAAAAACTCCTAATAATAGGAAGAAAAAACTTACAGTCACTAGGTTGAAAGGTCATGCTTCAATGTGGTGGGAGCATCTGAAAACTGATAGAGAAATGAGAGGAAAGGAAAAGATCAGAACTTGGGTCAAAATGGTGAACAAGGTAAACAACAAATTCCTTCCTACTGATTATCAAGTTAGCCTATTGAGAAAGATGCAAATTTTGAGACAAAGAGACATGAGTGTGTAGGAGTATATTGAGGAATAATTTAGATTGGACATCAGATCTGGACATGTGGATGATGATGTTGAGAAAATTGCAAGATATCTAAATGGATTGAGATCTGGAATTCAAGATGAAATATTTTTTTGTGAAATTGGAAAGTGTACAAGAAGCATATCAATATGCCTTGAAAGCTAAGGAGATCTTGACAAAGAAGCACAAACAAAGACAACAAGGTAGAGGTGGTAGATTCTAGAGAGGTAGAGGTAGATTTTATGGTGAAAGTGGCAGATCTAATAGTTTTGTACATGGTAAAGGAAAATCTAAAATGAAGAATGATGACAAAGAAAAGGTCGAGTGGAAAGGTGGTAGTTCATATTGAGGAAGAGGTAATTCTTATTTTAGAGGTGGTTTTCATGGTAATTGTTTCAAATATGGTAAAGAAGGGCATATATCATTTTAATGTAGATCCTCTGAAAGTGGGCAAAGTAATAGAAAGTTGTGATTCAAGGAGACACTAAGAGTTCACCAAGTGAACCAGACGCTAGAGAAAATCTAATGGTGATAAGAACCTTATGTAATAAGGGAAGTGACGAGGAACCTGTCATTAGGAGATGTCTTTTCAAAACCAGATGTAAGATGGCTAGAAAATACTACAAGGTGATCATTGATAGTGGAAGTTCTATAAATTTGGCATCAGAAGAGCTGGTTACAAAGTTGCAAATTTCAAAGGCTGAAGCATCCTAAGCCCTATCATGTTTCATGGATCAAAGATGAGCATAAGATATTGGTAAGTGAGCAATACATTGTGAAGTTCAAAATTGGACATTACTTTGATGAAGTTTTGTGTGATATTATGCCTATGGATTTTTGTCATATTTTGTTGGGTAGACCTTGGCAATATGATACATATGCTATACATGATGGATGATTGAATCAATATACTCTTCAGGTGAATGGGAAGAAGCAAATATTATTACCTTTGATTGAAAGTCTAGATGAGGTTAATTGTACTACTATTCAAGTATGGATGGTTAATGTTAAGCAATTTGAAAAAGAAGTGAAGAAGAATCAAGTCTATTTTGCCATAATTCCTAAAGGTCCGAGCCTAGGTAGTAATGGACGAGTGACAACAGGAGCTGGTAATGATCGAGTAACAAATAGTGGTAGCTGAGTACCAGAAGGAATTGGAATTTTGTTGAATGAGTATAAAGAGATTTTTGTAGAGGATATTCCTAATGGTTTACCACCAGTGAGAAGTATAAGTCACTATATGGATCTGATTCTTGGAGCTAGTTTTCTGAACAGAGCACCATATAGATTGACACCTACAGAGAATGAAGAACTTAATAGACAAGTGCATGAGTTATTGTAGAAGGGATTAATTAGAGAAAGTTTGAGTCCATGTACTATACCTATTGTATTAGCACCTAAAAAGAATGGAGAATGGGAATGTGTACTGATTCCAGAGCTGTTCATAAGATCACAATGAATATAGGTTTCCTATGCCAAGGATGGATGATATAATGGATTGTTTGAGTGTAGAAAATTATTTTACCAAGATTGATTTAAAAAGTGGCTATCATCAGATCAGAATTAGAGAAGGTGATGAATGGAAGACTGCTTTCAAGAAAAAAGATGGTTTGTATGAATGGTTGGTTATGTCTTTTGGTTTGGCTAATGCACCTAATATTTTCATGAGATTGATGAATGAAGTTCTAAAAAGATTTTTTCATAAGTTTGTGATTTTTTATTTGGATGATATTCTAATATTCAATTTGACTAAGGAAGAACATCTTGATCATGTTAGACACGTATTGCTGAGGTTGAAAGATAAGAAGTTGATGATTAATTTGAAAAAGCATTCTTTTATGCAAGACAAGATTGTGTATTTGGGATTTGTGATTTCAACTAATGGTTTGAGAATGGATCTTGAGAAGTTTAAAGCAATTTTGGAATGGTCTACACCTGAGAATGTGGGTAAGGTAAGATCATTTCATGGTTTGGCTAGTTTTTATGGGAAGTTTATAAATAATTTCAATGCTATTTGTAATGCTATGACTGAGACAATGAGAGGAGATAAAAAGGAATTAAAGTGGACACATGGAGTTCAAAGAGTTTTGAGACTTTAAAACAAAAGGTTTCTGAGTTACCTGTATTGGCTTTGCCTAATTTCAATAAGGTATTTCAAGTTGAATGTGATGCAAGTGGTAGTGCAATAGGAGTTGTATTGAGTCAAGAAGGTAAACCTATTGCTTTCTTTAGTGAGAAGTTGAATGATGCTAAACAGAAGTATTCTATGTATGATCAAGAGTTTTATAGTATTGTTCAAGCTTTGAAGAAGTAGAGACATTATTTTATTCCTAAGGAGTTTGTGTTGTATATTGATCATAAGGAAGTAAACATAAATTGAATGAGAGACATATAAAGTGGGTATTTGTAGAGTTTTACATTTGTTATTAAGCATAAGAGTGGAGTCACTAATAAAGTTGTTGATGCATTGGGTAGAATACATTCTTTTTTGACTAAAATGAAGGTTGAAGTTCTTGGTTTTGATGACATGAAAGAGTTGTATGATACTGATCCTGATTATTCTAAGTCGTGGAGAGAGTGTAGAGCACCAAATTTATTAGATCACATCAGTAAGTATTATGAATATTTTATTCAAGAAGGTGTAATGCTCATAGGTATTCAATTGTGTATCCCTAGAAGTTCTATGAGAGTTAATCTGATTAAGAAAAAGCATAGTGGTGGATTGGCAAGACATTTTGGAATTGATAAGATAGTGAGTTTGTTGAAGGAGAAGTATTATTGGCCATAGATATAAAATGATGTTAAGAAATTTGTGAAGAGTTGTGGATTTTGTTAAGTTGCAAAAGGAGTAAGTAAGAATACTGGATTGTATACACCTATTTTTATTCCTGAGAAACCTTGGAGTGATGTTAGTATGGATTTTGTTCTTGGATTGCCTAAAACAACAAAGGGGTATGATTTTATATTTGTTGTTGTGGATAGATTTTCTAAAATGGCTCATTTTATACCATGTATGAAGACACCAAATTATGAGCATGTTGCTGAACTTTTCTTCAAAGAGATTGTGAGATTGCATGGATTACCGAGAAGTATTATTTTTGACACAGACAATAAGTTTGCTTGTTATTTTTGGATAAATTTGTGGAAGAAGATGGATACTAAGTTTAAGTTTAGTTCTACATTCCATCTACAAACTAATGGATAGACAGAGGTTGTGAATAGAAGCTTGTGTAATTTTTTGAGATGCTTAGTTGCAAATGAAATAGATAATTGGGAGATGGTATTGGCACAAGTTGAGTTTGCATATAATAATTCTGTGAATAGAAGTACAGTGAAAACACCTTTTGAGATTGTTACTGGAATGTAACCTAGAGGAGTATCAGATTTAAAGGATGTTGCTAGTGAAGAGAAGAGAAGTGCTATAAGAGAAGAATTTTCTAATTTATGGAGTCTTTGCATAAGGAAGTGAAACTAAAGTTGGAAAAAAGTAATCAAAATTACAAAGAGAATGTTGATAAGTCTAGAAGACAACATATTTTTGAAGTTGGTGATGAGGTGATGGTACATTTGAAGAAAGGCAGATTTCCCGTTGGAACATATTGTAAGTTGAAGATGAAGAAGTTTGGACCTTGTAAGATCTTGAAGAAGTTTAACATGGATATATCTCCTATATTCAATATTGTTGATTTGTATAAGTATAATGAGTCAGATGAAGAAGTTGTTGTACCTGATGATTATCCTAAGAAGTAGATTGAAGAGGTTGAATAGATATTGGATTAGAGAGATGGTAAAAGTACAAGAGGAAAAGACTACTATGAATATTTGGTAAAGTGGAAAAATAAACTAGCTGAAGATGCTACATGGATTTCTCAATTTGAGTTGGATTAAGCTCAGGTTGTGACACTTGTATGATTTAGGAGAATCATTTCTTTCTACCTTGGTTGCCTAATAAAGGAGCATCCTGGGTTGACATGTTATCCTGCTCATTTGGGTTCCTTCTATCAGTTATTGCTAAGTTACATTCATTATCGAGTTGCAACGATTGTCGAGTGCCAATAATTTTGCAATATCTACCAAGTTGAAGTTAGCCCACATCATGCTAACATTTGGATTAGCATGTTATCCCATCACACTTTGTAGTGCATGCCGACCTATCCAGTGTGTGCCGAGTTATCCAATATTTGTCGAGCATTTCTTCATGTGCCGAGTGAACCTATTGATGTTGAGTGTCAGCATTTCGGACAAGTTTTTTTGTGTTTTGGTTCTTAATGGTAGTTGACTTGAGGGATTAATTTTGATCATGAATTTTATGATAAGATCTTGTCTTGGGATGTGTACAGACCATTTTAGGGTTGGCATTTCTATTTTGTAATATTCTAGAATCTTCAGTAAGTCATTTTGGAAAGCATAAATAGGGTGTTTAGGCTTAGAGTTAGGGAAAAATTCAAGGGTCTTGGAAAGTTGGTTGCATATGTGTCTGGAAGTGTGAATTTGAAGTTGGATCTTAGATATTGAATGTATATTATATTTGGCCATAACCCAGAAGACCTTACATTTGGGCTTGTATGTTGATTATTTCATGAATCAATAAAGTGTTTCATTCTCTCTCTCTCTCTCTCTCTCTCTATGGTACTATTCTCTTTGTGTGTTTTCTTCCATTGTGTTAACTCTTCAAGGTTGGTTTGGATTATTGGGTGAGCCTGTGGTCCTAGTTCTTCATGTCCTCCTTGCATCAGTAGAGTACTTCTTCTTTGCTTCTTTCATTTTTTATAAAAATAATGATATCTGTTTTCCCTCTTGGCTTAGGACTGCACCTATTGCCAAATTTATTGCAGCAATCTCAACATTGAAGACTTTATTGAAGTCAAGGAGCTCCAAGATAGGGTATTGAAAAACTCTGTTCTTCAAATACTAAAATGAATCATTAGCCTCCTTTTTCCATGCAATTTTTTTCTTCCTTCCTCCATTGATGGTGTCTAGCATAGAAGCACATGACTAAAATTCTTGATGAATTTTTGATAGAAAGTGGTAAGGCCATGGAAGCTCCTTACATCACCTTGATTCTTTGGTGGACGCTAGTTGACAATGGCTTCAACCTTCTCAAGGTCCATTTTGAGGGTGCCTTGTGAAATGACAAAGCCTAGGAACACAAGTTCCTTCTTCACAAAGATTAATTTTTCCAAGTTGATCACCAACTTGTGCTGATGAAATCTCCTCAATACCCATTCCACATGATCAAGATGCTCTTCTTTGCTAATACTAAATATTAGTATATCATCAATATATATGACAACAAAATTTCCTATGAAATCAATGACTATCTCATTCATAAGCATCATAAATGTACTAGGAGAATTACTTAACCCAAAAGGCATTATGAACCATTCAAAGAGACCTTTAGGTAGTTTTAAATATTGTCTTCCATTCATCTCCTGGTTTGATCCTGATTTGATGGTAGCTTGACTTCAAGTGAATTTTGGTAAAGTAGCAAGCACCTCCTAGTTGATCCAAAAAATCCTCAATTCTTGGCATGGGAAATATGTATCTTATTATAATTTTATTTATAGCCTTGTTGTCAGTACATAACCTCCACTTTCCATCCTTTTTGAGAGCAAGGGCAAATGGGAGGAGTTAGAATTCTCTGAATCAATCCTTTCTCTAGAAAATTATTGACTTGCTTTGCAATCTATGCATGTTGTATTGGTGCCATTTTATAGGGTGTGTTGTAAGGAGAGGAGGAGCTAGGGATCAAGTCAGTCTAATGACTGATATCTTTTATGGGAGGGAGGCTTGAGGGAAGGTCACTAGCAGTGGCATCACTATATTTGAGCAGTAGATCTTTGATTTCATTTGGAATAGGTTTTGTATCCCTAGAAATGATGTTCTCCTTAGGTTTAAAAATTGTTATAAATCCTTGAGAGTCAGGTTCTTTTAATGCCTTCAACATTTCCTTCTCTCCTATGGTGACTACAATATATTCTTCCTTAGGGTCAAGCATTCTTTTCATTTTAAAAGTTACCCCATTCTTTGTTATGGAATAGTTTTTTTCCTACAACGGTGTGTGGCATCTACATCATATCACCATGGTCTACCAAGGAGAATGTAGGAGGCATCCATCTCAACCACACGACAAAGAACTTTATCCTTAAAATATGAAATTGAGAAATCTACGTAGGTTTTTTCAATTAATAAGGTTTGCTAAACTTTTGTGAGCCAAGAAACATGATAGGGGAAGGGATGGGGCTTCTTAGGAAACTTAAGTTTTTCAACCATCTCAGAGGATACCAAATTTTTAGTAGATCTAAAATCAATTTAACAAGATGCATACCTTGCTCCTTCCTTAGGTTCAAGATCCCTGCAGTCAAGTTGATCTTCTTAAACAAGTTGAGTTCTCCTCTCCCCTTGATTGTTATTCCTCTTCTTAGGACACTTTTCTATATGGTGACCTAACTAATTTTAGTTTTAGCACTTGATGGTGCGATGACCTCTTCATCTACATCTACCAAAGGTCTTTCCTCCTCTATAGTTCCCTTTGGAACTAGATTCTCCCCGATCTTTGTTCTGATCAAAAGTTTTACTGCCATTGTTTTTCCCTTTGCTCCAAGAGTTGTTTTTGCCCTTGAAGTTTTTGTTGTTGTTATTCTCCTTCCCTTTGTTTTGGTCCAACTTCGTCTTCCATTTCTCTTACACCTTGATGGCTAATTGATAACAATTATTCATAGAAGTGGGAGTGTGAAGGCTAAGTTCCTCTTGGATGGGTACCTTGAGGCCATTCATGTAACTTGCAAGTTTTTCTTCCTCATCCTCCACTGCATTGGTCTTTAGACACAACCTTAGGAACTGCTCTACATAGGAATTGACATCAATATCCTTTTGTTTCAAACTTTACTTCCTCCTATGGAGTTGTACCCCACAGTCTTGTTGGACTAACTAACAATGTTCCCCTTTGGGATTCATGACATGGATTAACCACCTTTTATGTTCTATAAGTCTAGTGGTTGTATCAGGCATTAACAAGTTGATCTTTTGGTGCAACAACAACCCTAGCTTGTAACAAGTGGTATCAAAGCTTGGTCACAGGTTTGAATCTTCTCGTGTAATGTTGAGGGGGGATTGCTGGACTAACCACCAATGTTCCTCTTTGAGATTTGTGACATGGCTTAATTGCCTCTTGTGTTCTATAAGTCTAGTAAATGTATTAGGAATTAACATGTCGATCTTTTAGTGCAATGACAGCAATGATAACTCTATCTTGTAACAAATCTTCAGGGACATAGGTTTCCCTGACTAGTACCGCCATTCTATCCAAGGAAGAAATCATGCTTCTTCATTACTTCACCCTTTTTGTCTGGATGAAGTTCCACCAAGTTAGGGCTACCCCCTTCAACTTGGACTTTTCCATTTTTACTCTTTTTTCTCTAGAATCCCTTCACATTCAAAGAAACTGGTTAGGGCCTCAATCGAATCCAATGCTACATCAACATTAATCTTTCCATTGAAAGTTGATAATTCCAATTTCCCCTCAATGGTTCTCTTCTCCATGGACTTGAGAGCATTCAACATAGGTTTTTTTTCTATAGGCACTTCACCATCTTCCTTAAGGTCTTCAACATTAGTATTATGGTCTTCTTCAAATTGTGGCCCTTTGTTCTTATATAACTTGCTTTCAAGTTTCTTCAACCTCTTTGCTAAAGCAACATTAGTTGACCTTTGTTCTCTCATGATTTTTGCAAGTTCAACATTGGTTACCATTGTAAGTATTTCTTCTTCTTTAGTAAGAAATATGGCTCTGATACCACTTGATGTAATGGCGCCTAGTGGAATAGTCCTTTGATCCCCTTCACTGAAGATATGCCAACTAAAAGTGTCCTTTATCCTACCCAAATGTGCTTAATCAAAAATAAAAAGTGCTAAAAGAGGATGTTAGGATATCACAACCAACCCCCTATACAAGGAAATCCTAATTACAAGGAATATCCTTCAATCTAGACAGCTTATCCCAAATTGCCCAAAATGCACAAATTGACAACTTTTTGACACAAGACCCCAAAATACAAAATAAAACTAGGGGAGACTTGAGGATCGAATTTTAGTCTATTTAGGTCTAACATAAGGTGGAATGATGTTTAAAACTAGTCTATGCAAAATTTTCCATATGGTTGCTTCTCAAATCCACCGTATTAGGCGTGTAGCCCTTTTCCATGAAAATCTGACTTAACTTCAAAAATCTACACATAAACCTATGGTTAAATCACATAGTAAAGTACCCTTTTGGGGTTTACTAAACATACCCAAACACTAGGTTAGGAAGATACAAAAAAATTAGGTATTTCCCAATTTCTTCCATAGGCAACTAGCGCTGTTAGATCTCCAAATACAAAGGAGATACACTTTTCAAAGGCCCAAACTTCAAATTTTTTTTTGGAGCATTAAGCTGAAAACATAAAAAGATACCAAACCTAATTTCAAGACATAGTGTCACTTTTGGAGTGAGTTATGGGAGATGGTGATCAATTTTGTGAGCATGCACATGTGTCTTGCATGCCTAGGGCATCAAATTTCTTGTAAGGCCCACACTAGTACTTGTGTCTAGATCTTGATGAAATAAAACTGGTTAGGAGATAATTGAGTTATGCTTTATACTTTGTTTTATTTCAAATCATGATTTAAGGGTTCCTATAGGAGAGTAATGTGGATTTTGATATTCTCTCTAGTAACATTAGGTCTATAAAATAAGACCACATGGACATGAGATTTAAAATGTTTAAGACAAGAACCTGACCATGAGACACTATGGACGATTTACTAGGCAGTTAGGAAGGATAAAATAACATTCAACCTACTAGGAACAACTATGAGTATAGGTTATGATGATAATCACATACATGGCTATGTTTGAAACTTGGTTCTAAATTATTATGACATAATTACTGAAACATTCTAACAGTCTAAGGAGTTAAACTTAATCAAGTTACGAGTTAACCATTCGACACAAATCCATTTTATATTGTTTCTATGATTTAGTAAAGATGATTCAGAGTTTCATTGTTATGTAAGAAAGAGTTGTGATGATACTCTAATTGAAAATAATTTATATTTAGAAAGATTATTGTTGATCCACATATTCGATATTTCAATGTTTTAAATCTTTTATGGGAATGATAATGAAATGTTTTGAATATGCACTTAGATGAAAGTTAAATGGAATATGCTGTTGTAATTACTTAGAATAGAAATGATTAGATGATACTTACTTGTATACGTTAATGAGTAGTACGAGATATTGGATTTATGTTGTATGTGTTTGTATGGATCCTGTATTATCTTATTGGGTTACTAATGTTTAAGTTGAGTGTGCAGGAAAGTGGAACCATGGTGATTAATGGGGGAAACAAGGTTCAATCTTATGTGAACACGGTTAAGCCAAGGTGAATCTTTGGAAGATTCAAAACCTCATTGTATTGTGTTTATTTTGTACTGTGACTGTGTATGAGTGTTATAGTCAGAGAGCATGGTTGATTAGTGACATGTCATCGTAATGTGTGAAGTGTTTTTATGTGCATGTGTGTGTCATTTGACACTTGTTCTGTCTATGTGCAAATGACATGTCAAATAGGATTCTTTGGCATGAAGTCACTCAACCTAAGCCTAATCCTCATTGTGAAATCAATTAAACCACCTTGGAGAGTGTTAGGAAGAATCACCTTCTTGACGGAATGCAAGTTACAAGTGATAGGAATTTTTAGAGAGCCTAAGTGATTCTTAAGTGCTAATTTTGTGAAAACAAGTCACCCACATGGTAATAGTATGGGTTGGGGGGTTAAATATGATCATAAGTAAGTCTAGGGGACCTAGGGGACCCTCAAAAAGAGTCATTTCCAAGCCAATTCGAAAATCATATTGTAACCTAACTTCTTTCCTCATGACACCACTTGGTTAAGTCCTCATTGGTGGAAAAACACAAGAGTAAAAGAGGTAGGTGAGGATGAAAGTGAAGGTCTTTATAGGGAAGTTATGCCAATCTTGGGGATTCACTCACCCACTCTCTAATTTTAGAGACAACCAAGGAATGGAAAGGGGAAGTTGGAAATCCAAGCAGGAAGAGGTCTTCATTCCATTGCCATAGCTTGTAAGCAGGTTAGTCCTTCATGCCATGCTTTCTTTATATCTCATAGCTGAAATGGAAAATTGTAAGAGTGCCTTTGGTAGGAGTGTTCTTGGTATTCTTGTGTTGTGATAATGTGATGTACTCTTGAAAATTTATGGTTTTATTTCTACTTGGTTTTTTTGTCTTCTTTATTCTTGAGCATTGTTATGGGTGTGGGACTTGCACTCACCCTTGTGGGAAGGGAAGAGGAGTCCAGGGTGAATGGGCAGCAGTTGGATTGCATAGTTGAGGACCTTGGAGTATGGGCTCCATTGTATGCCATTGTCATATTCATATTTTGCCTTGGGAGAGAAAAAAAGAAAAAGAAAAGGAGAAATGGTGAGGAAGGAAGTAACTGACGTATGGGTTTGTAGGAAGCTAAAGCTATTGGTTGTGTGTGGTGGAGGATGTTGTGTTGGTAGTGTGTATGGTGGAAGATGTTTATGAAGCCCCGAAAGGGCATGATATTATGAAGCCTCGAAAGGGCCTGGTATTTTGTTGATTTAGCCCCGAAAGGGCATGATTTTTATGGAAGATATGATATGAAATGGTAAACCTCCTTGTGTTTCCACCTTCACCCAATGTTTATGGTTCCATTTGTGAATCATTGTGCAAGCCTTGGTTGGGAATTGTAAATGTGTTGTTAAACTGTGATTTTCATGTTGGATTCTTATTATTATGATGATATTTGAATGTATCCCCGTTGAGCCTTGTTTCCCCTAGCACGGGGGTGGTCTCTTTGAGGCCTAGGTTGGGAGGTGAGCCTCCATGGTTCCCTAGTTGTTTCTCTTTTGTGCAGGTATTCTTTGGAGAGTTTTGGAAACTTGATGTATGGAGTCCATTTCTTGCTTAGGAGCAGATGTATTATTATTGTGTCAAGGGGAGAGAAATCCTCCTTGGTTATGTGAAAGAAATTGTATTGTAAAGTGTAATGTTGTTCTAATTCTTATGTTCTTAGGAAGAGAAGTTGATGTATCATTATTCTATATGATCTTTCTATTGTACTCAAGTTGATAGAAAACATGCTTGATATTGTCTTGAAGAAAATTTGAAAGGATCATGTCAGAGGAGTTATATGGTACTGCTGTTGATTCTTTTCTATTTACCTTGCAATGTGAGGAAAGAAGAATGTGATTATCTTGAGATAACAATAGGAATGAAACTGAACTTTGCCACCTTGATATCTTATTTCTCTATTGCATAAGGAGTGATTAAAAGTTGATGTTAGCATTGAAATTGTTAATGAAGTAAAGTATGCAATTGATAGAAGGAATGGTAGATAGTTTAAATCTTAGTCTTAAGTGATATCAAAGAAAATGAAAACATTTGATGTATTAAAAGTTAGTTCAACACTTCCTGAGTTCTATCCTTTTCAATTTAAATTCACCAGCATGTTTTTCTATATGTTGATTTAAATGAAATCCTTTGTACAAATGATCTAATAAACTTATTAATTTAATTAGTAAGAACAAACTTAATAATTCCTAGCATGTCATTATAATCACTCATGAAGGATGACCTCTATTAAGGGAGAAGGAAATCAGAATAATACACATAAGTGTAAGGAACATAAAAACTATCTAGCTGAAAGTGCTCATTTATCTCTGGAAATTATATGGAAAGGTAACTAATTCTTTTCTTCTATTACAGAGTAATATTTTATTGGCTAGGAGTTTACCTAGGACTCTAGAGGATTAAGACATTCCTAGCTAAAAATACTATCAAATCAACTATGAGCTATAAAACCCAAGTGTCAAATCACTCTCTATAAGGCAACAAATAAAAATAAATAAAAAAAATCTACATATAATAGTGCTAACATAAATGCTATCCCTTATATTCTAAAGCATCACCTTTTTGATGATGGCCAAAGTCAACAACAAAACCTATCAATAAAATGGAAACAAAATAAAGAAAGGCAAAATGTTATGACAAATGTACAATGTCCTAGTCCTAGGCGCTACCACTTAGGGAGCAAGGAAAAAGGTATGTGAGAAGAATTTAATGGCGCAGTCCTTGTCATGATTAGCTTTATCACCTTGGGCAGTGCTATCCATCATGTATTTAAGGAAGAGTAGACTTGGGAAACCCTTGGGGAAACACACACCCTTCTCCATTTTCTTTCCACCTACCAACATCTACACCTAGGTGCCCATGTGGCCATTTAACAAGTTGGAAATTGAATGTGTTATATTTTTAAAACAAAACAACAAACCCTAATTCAAACTGACCTCAAAGCATGCGCTTGGAAAAAGGAGGTGGCTTAATTTGCATGATTTTGAGTGATGTGACAGCCTAGGACATCCTAATGATGTAAGACAAGACCCCTAGTTTAGGGGAAATAGGAATAAAAATATGGTTTTTTTTAGATTTTATAGAATCATAGGTGGGTTAAGTCTTAGTTTAAACTTATTTGAATTAAATGTGACATATTAACAAACAAAGTTATATTTATAGTGGAAATTAATATATAAATGGGTTATAGATGTTTAATCATCCAAATGATTATATTAATATGTTATTTAATTTAAGAAAACTGATATAAGAGATTAAAAGTATGTAGGGATGTAATCGGTAGCTAAAGACATATATTATAGTATTTATATATATGTTCTAGTATTGATATTACATATATATTCATTTAAGTTAAGATAGATGTCATATTATTTAATGGTTAATTAGGTCGAGTGTAGTATAGATAAGATGAACAAGTTGGGCACTTAATTTTGACTATAAATTAATGATGGGTTGATCTCAGCACAAGGAGATATGAGAATTGAGCAGTAATCTGATAACTCCAAGCATAGTAGTTTGATCTAATAATTGATACAAGAAATGTTAGCATGTTCATGGAAAAATGCAACTAAGGAGGTATAGGCCCTTGTAAGTTATAACTATAAGACCAACACACTCATAATAAAACATATAATAATAATGGTAACCCAAATATTGATGGAGACACACTGAGTAATACTTCATTCCTCGAATAGAGCCTTTTGATCCACTAACGAACCTTATCAACTCCAAGTTTAAATACAGATAGTGTATCCTTTTATCTGATCAACAAATTTAGCTAGGCAATTACCGAAGCTTCATCGTAAACTCTAGACTTAGAATGCAACTCACATTTTTAATCATCCAAAGTAACAATCAAATATAACTGCCACCGAATAGAAGTAAAATCCCTCTTTACAATGCACACTAAACCATTCATCTAGTCAAGACAACATTAATGTATTCTAAAAATAAAATAAAAAAATTGTTGTGTTCTCGCGTTAAAATTTTTGGTTAAAAATTTATGGCATGACATTTCTCTTGGACAACTACACATACAAGTTTGTGATCAAGAATATCTTAAAGACATAACACACACTTGTATTTCACTAGAGGCCATCAAATTACCATGGTGAAATTCTGAGATATGGTGAATTATTTGTGAAACCCTAGGTATGATAACTCTTCTGAACCACTTCTACAAAAATGTAGATATCTTGAGTTAGGATATTGATCAAGACCTCAAACCAAGTGCATTGGAAATATTATTCATCCATCTTTCTAAAAATATAGGTTAGACACCCCGATGCATCCTTAAAATTCTGTGCATGTTGTTACAACATCAATCTGGTAGGAAATCTAAGTTATTTTTATTGATTTGAATGCAAAAGTACATGATTGTACCTACCACCTGCCTAAAGGGGATTATTTAGGCTTTTTAGTGGTCATAAAAAAATTTAAAACCATTTGTAGCCATTGGTAATCAATTTACAAGATTTTGCAATTTTTTCTTAAAAGTTGCTTGACAACTTTTGAGCAATTTTTGCATTTTATGCAACTTTTGCAAATCATGAACAAAATAGTTTCAAACCTTAACTAAATTATCCAAATAGGATCAAAAAATTCCAAGAAAATGAAAACATAAAATATTCTAATATTTTAAGCTATTTGACCATAGTTGACCAAGGGCTTATAATTATGGCAATCCCCAAACTAGGCCTTACAAGTAGGTCCAAATGCTTAGTTATTAAAATTAATCTATCCTATAGGTTCTTAGGACTTGTGAGATTCATCATTTTATGTGGGTGCTCCTACACCATGAAGCATGTAAATACGATCATTAGATTCAAGCAATGAAGGAAGAATTAGATCAAAATTGTGAAGAACGATACATGGGAGTTAGTTCCTAAACCTAAAGACAAGAATGTGATAGGAACCAAATGGGTAGTCAGAAATAAGATCAATGAGAAAGGAGAAGTTGTGAGGAACAAGGCTAGAACTGTATGCAAGGGATATTCACAACAAAAAGCCATAGACTATGAAGAGACATATGCACCTATAGCGAAAATGGAAGCAACAAGGATGTTCTTGGCTTATGCAGCAAATAAGAAGTTCAAGATTTATTAGATGGATGTTAAATCAGCCTTCCTAAATGGATAACTTGAAGAAGAAGTACATATTGAGAACCTTGAAGGTTTTCCTTTATCAAAAGGCAAAGATATGGTATGAAAACTAAAGAAATCTATATATGGTTTGAAGCAAGCACCTAGAGCCTGGTATGCAAGGTTGAACAATTATTTGGCAAAGCTTGGATTTTCTAAAGGTATGACAGACAATAAATTGTATTTGAAAGAAGTTGAAAATGGTTTGCTGATTATTGTAATATTTTTTTGATGACATCATTTTTGGAGGTAATGATGAAGCAAGTGATAAGTTTTCTAAAGAGATGAAGAATGTGTTTGAAATGAGCATGATAGGAGAAATGAAGTTTTTCCTAGGATTGCAAATTGTACAAAATAATGCTAGTATTTTTATTTCACAAGCTAAGTACTTAAATGACGTATTGAAAAGGTTTGGTTTAGAAAGTTGTAAACCTATTGGTACACCTATGATAACTATTCACAAGTTATCCATCAAAGATGAGAAACCTACAATATAGTAGAAGAAGTATAGATCCATGATTGGAGGTTTTTAGTATTTGACTCACACTAGACCAGAATTAGCAAATGCAGTTGGGATTGTAGCTAGATTTCAAGATGATCCTAAGGAGTATTATTTTGCAATAGAGAAAAGAATATTTAGATATTTAAAAGGGACATCTAACTATGGAATTTGGTATGAAAGATCGAGTGATTTCACTCTATGTGCATATACTGATGCAAATTAGGCAGGCAGTATGGATGACAGAAAGAGAACCAGTGGTGGAGCATTCTTTTTTGGAGGAAGATTGGTTTCTTGGTTAAGAAAGAAGCAAGATTTTATTTTGTAGAGTACTATTGAGGAAGAGTATGTTGCAACAACAAATAATTATACTCAAGTTATGTGGATGAAGCATATGCTAAAGGATATCAGAATTGAGTTTGAAGAACCTATTATCATTTACTCTGATAACACAAGTATAGTGAGTATGTCTAAGAATCGTGTATTACATTCTAAGATAAAACATATATCTATTTAGTATCATGTGCTGAGAGAGAAAACAATAGAAAAGGAGATCATATTGGAGTATTTGAGTACTCAAGAGCATATTGCAGATATCATTTTCCTAAAGATACATTTGAGTACTTGAGAGGTATTCTTGGGGTTATGCCCTTGCTTACTTCTGAGTAGATGATGAAAAGAGTGCATCAGTCTAGTGGTACAAAGAACTATTGTTAGCCTAGATTGAATGTTGATACTTCCTGTATGGGGGAGTATATGTAATGATCTAAGTCATTGAGGAATCTTGGTATTTGGTATTGAATATTGTCTTTAGACACTTGAGCTAGTTGAAGACTTGGTACAACAAATTAGTAATTAGTATTTAACAATTGGTATGTTGTAACATTGAGATTGAGGCCTTTGACATTGATGTCAACGAGGGAGAGTATGCATGAAAGAAAAATCTCCTAAGTATGGGGGAGAGAATATGCATGAAGGAGAGATATCTCTTTAGAGAGATTTAGAAAGATTCATGAAAGGAAGTACGAATATGCATTTGATATATTGTGAATTGTTTAGTGTAAAGTAAACAATTGATATCTAAGAAGTTGGAGTGTGCACCTGTTTGGTATTCTTGGAACTTAGATGATTTTTTTCATCTATGTTTCCATCAATGCCAAAGAGAGAGATTTTTAGCATGAATGCTGATGATACTACTTTGGAGGAGTATCCTAAGCATTGGAGAGTATAGACATGTTGCATTCATGACTGTGTTTGTCATTGATGTCAACATAACATGGTTTCTGTATAGACTAGACGAGTAGTAGACATAGATATTAATTTTACAAATAATGGTTTGATTGTTGGGTGATGTGTAGTTATGGACATGTTTGGTAAATTTTCTCGATGATGTGGTTAAGTGCATAAAGTCTATGTTGAAGACGTACGAAACATGTACCTGATTTATAGATAGCAGTTTAGAGACAACGTATTGGGAAAATAGTTCTTGATATTTGTCCACTATCTTACATTTGAGATGTAGTGAGAAGATGTGCAGTCAAGCACTGACAAATGATAGTCAGCTGATGATGTTAATGAGTGCATGAGCCCTATTATCACATGTGTGAAGTTTTGTATAGACTGTGAGCCGATAGTGCTATTGTAATTGTAATTAATTAATTATCTTATTATAATTAATTGGGAAAGCCTCATTGCTGACTCAAGGAAATATTATGAAGATATGGTATAAAGGAAATATGTTTTTCTTGTTTGTAAGTATCCATTTTTATTGTATGAAATGTGAAGTATGAAAAGGAGCAGAGTGCTTACTGAATGCGTGTAAGCCATCCAAGGGATTATTGGATGCGAGATTTGTGATCTGGTTACAAGATTAGAAGGAGAAGAGGTATGGTTGACAAGACAAAGAAAGTGGACGGAACAATAGAGTACAATTTTGTAGGGGATAATACAAAGATCATCCAGACAGTGGGTTCATTGGTCTTACCCTTGAAGCTATTTGAGCAATGGGTCTGGTTGTCTTCCATAACTCCTATTAGGGTTAGAATATCCTAATAGGGATTCAAAGTCTCCTAACAAGGACTCATATGCATTGAATGTATTCATAGACTCCTAAAAGGATCCATCCTCTAACAAGGAACATTTATATTAGTACATCATCTTGTGGGTACCATTCCCATACATATTTGGTGTTATTATATATGAGTTTCTTGTTGTGGTTTCAGTTTATATTACTCATATGGTTAAGTTTGTTTAAGGTTGATAATTGTGATAATAGTTGGATAACTAATTCACCACCCCCCCCCCCCACAACTTAGTTATATCAATGGACTATATATTCTAAAAATTCATTACATGGATTATTAGGGGCCTTACTGCCCCTAAAAAAATAGTGCTTGTTAAAGTCTTGTAATATTAACTATAATACAAACATTCTCTTATTATAAGAAACTAAAATGAATGAAGAGGACCTTATTACTTATAAAAAGAAGCTAGGGTTTAAGTAAATAATTGAAAGCCATTTTGTAGGAGATTCAAGAGGGCTTTCTATAATTTGGAATCCAAGAAACATATCCTTAAGACCTCTATGCATTGAACGAAACTAGATGAGTACAAAGGTTAATTATTTTAGGATTAATTTAGAATTTTTATTGATTAATATATATGGCCCCACCTTTAATAATAAAAGGATAAATCTTTGGTAGGAGTTGGATCTCCACCTCCAAGATCTCAAGACCTTTAACATTTTTGGTGGTGATTTTAATGCTATATTGTGTCCATAAAAAAACATGGGGGAACATTTTTTTAATCTCAAGCTTCTATTGACTTTAATAACTAGATTAACTCCATTAGAACTTGTAACTAAGGATAATTCATTCACTTGGAGTAATATAAGGAAAAGTTTTTGTTAGATTACTAAAAAAATGGATAGATTTTTTAATCTTGGTAATATGATAGTTTCTATAGCATATTTGCAGCTGGAACCCTCTCCTTCTTGGAATATGACAACTATCCCCTCCTTTTAAACCTTGTATGAGAGGGTACCTTGATTAGAAACCCTTTTAAATTTGAGAAAATATGGCTTAAAGATAGTTCTATCCTTAACAAGACAAAGGAGTCATGGAAAAATATTGAGGCATCGGGTTCAAAACTTTTATAAGGTAGTCCAAGTACTCAAAATTATTAAAATTAACCTCACCCTATGGAATAAGGAAAAGTTTAGAAATATATTTTGATGAAAAGATGGAAGTAAAATATGAATTGGAAAAGGTTAACTTAGAGGCAATGAAATTTGGAATAGATAAGGCTATCTACTTAAAGAAAAATGACCTCCAATTATAGATGGAGGATACCTTGGCCAAAGAAGAAATATTTAGGTGACAAAAGTCAATGGAGACCTAGTTACTAGAAGGAGATATAAACACAATTTTTTTCCCACAACAGTACCAAATTAAGAAGGTCTATTAATAAAATTACAAAAATTAAATGTAGTAATGGATTTGATCTGAATAGTTCTTTTGAAATTGTAAAAGAGGAAATATTCTTTTATTAGGATATACTAAATAACTTAGAAGGATCTTCCTTATTTGCTCAAACTTTATTTTTGAGTAACATCCCATAAATCATTTCAAAATAATAAAATAAGCTTCTATTAAGTAATATTTCCAAGGAGGAATTTACCACAACTATTTTCCAAATACATTAATATAAGTCTCTAGGATTGGATGGGTTCCCTACCTGCTTTTTCTAAAATTATTGGTATTTTTTAGATGATGAAATCTATGAGGCCTTGGAAGGAGTTAGAAACATTGGTAGCCTTCTTAAGGAAGTTAACCATACATTTTTAGCATTGTTTCATGTTGAGCTATAATTTTGCACGATCTTGAATGACAAGAATATTTTTGAACTCTTCTCTTGAAAAGTTGATCGAGGATCAACTCCAAGGTTCTAAGCGGTCTTGCAACCTACTAAAATCTGCTCAATCAAAGATAAATGTGTATGTTTAGGAGGAGGCCTTTACTAGTTTGAACCAATTTTGATAATGTGTTTGATCTATTTCTGTTTGAAACATAATTGTAAAAGGGATATATTTTGGTATTTTCTATTTTATGATGAATGAAATTTATCAATGCAACTATATGAATTCCTATTTTTTAGATCAGGGTAAAAATAGGTTTTGAAGGGACCCAAAATCTTTTAACAAAAGATAGAAATAAGCATTTAAGCACCACTATGCTTTACAAGGACTTGAAACCTAAAGTTATAGCAAAAAAATACAAAAACTAAGTTTTACAGGGACCTGAAACCACAAGTTTAAACCAAGCATAAAAGCATCCAGCTTTTACAAGGACCTAGAGCCTAAAGTTTAAACAAAGCTAGACAATAAAATGAAAAACCAAAAAAACCACACAGACCGTCAACCAACACACCAACACCCATGACCAGCACCTACAACAACTCTTTAATGATATTCGCCACCTCTACAATACTCTGGATAATATAAATTGTAGCTAAAGTAGGAGCCTCTAGAGCCTTAGTGACCTTTTTCCTCATGCTCTACCTGGATCTCTTACTTGGTCCTCTTGGACTCCCCACCCCAACATTTTCTAGAGACATAATCTCCTCATTGATCTTCTTACCCAGACTGGTCGCCACTGCATACAAAATGGAAGTTATTTGTTCCGTTCTTTGCCCAATTTCCTTGATTAAGTAATAGAGTTCCAACTCATACTCCTTCAGTTTGTTAGGAATGTTACCAACTTGTCTTTCTAGCTATGCTCTCATAGCTCGGTCATGGCCCAACTAATTCTGCATAACCCCAACTTTTTTCTTGAGCACCACGATTTCATTGTAAAGCCAAGAATCACTTTGAAGGGATGCCTCTGATTTAAGCTTTGCAATATGAATGAAGGATAATTTTGCTTCATGATATTCTTCCCTTCACCCTTCATCAACCCTTATCTTAGTATCAATAGAAATTGTTTCTGTATTAATCTAGATTTTAGTGTTAACATCGTGTTTCTTTGTACTCTCCTCTTTTTTCTCTTTACTCAGGTTGTTGTCCTTCATTACAAAACTTTGGGGGAAAAGTCCAATCCTATACCCTAGGCAAGCAAAGCAAGTACTTGGCATGAAAGTCTTGTAAGGGAAACTGGTCTACAACCATTCTCCACTACGAAGGGGAGTCAGACCTATGACCTCAAGGAAGTAAACCACAAGGGATAGACCAACTCGACTACAAGTGGCGGCTATGAATTCCTATTTTAACCAAGTATTAGAAAAGAAAATAATAAAGATAGGTTGAAGAGAGATTAAAGAAAATAAATTGAAATGGAAATTCCTAATGGACATAAACCAAAGTAAGAACTCATTTGGGAATTAAATTATGAAAAGGACCAGGTAGGAAACCGATGAAATTAGGAGTAGCACTTCCTTCAATCCATTAATGCAATCGTCGATGGGAACTAAATATAAACCAAAAGATATTTCAAATTTCATCAAATTGCAAGGCCATAGAAAGTGTGCTCATGCAAGACAAGATGTTATATAAGAACAATAGATGATCCTTTCTCCAATTCATTATGTCAGTGAAATTTCCTAATATGAGGCAAACACTAGAACTAAAAGGTCGCATAATCATAACAACATAATAAAACCATTAGCTCCATCATAATTCATAGACATGCATTCAAAAAAATACCTAACTTCCAAAAGAATAACTACATTTAGAATGAGAGAACAAATAACATATATTATTGCATCAAAATAATGGCTTGGACTACATATTACATGCATGTATTTATAAGAAATCATCTCCTCCCTTTGTGTTAGGAGTGAGAGTTCTTTAAAATGCAAACTTATACAAAACTAATAAAACAAATCTAATTATATATAGACTAACTCTCAAAATGGTGTTAGTAGGTCCCCAATCTTGTTTATATCAATTAATGGGTGAATGAGCCTTTAAATGACACAAAAGGATAGAAGAATGAGAAGATAAGAAGAAGGAAGCTATAAGATGATCTGGGAGTCTCTAGAAGCTCCAAAATGATAGCTCGACCTTCTCTAGGATTTTTTGTGAGTTGAACTACCATCAAAATATATTTTCAATACATGGAATGCTCTAAAATAGAAACTGGTTGTTAATTGACGACGTATTGTTGCTTCTTCAAAACTATCAGCACACCTATGCACCTACTCACCTTGCTGACAGGTTCCAAAAAATCTAAAATTATTTGAAGTGTCAAAACTAAATTTCCAACATCTTGGTTTTGTTAGCATGAATGCTGATGATACTACATTGGGGGAGTATCCTGGGCATTGGAGAGTATTGACATGTTGTATTCATTACTATGTTTGTCATTGGTGTCAACATAGCATTTTATCTATAAAGACTGGTAGAGGAACATACAAATATCTTGATGGTATGAACAATGGTTTGATTGTCTGATCATATGTAGTTATGGACATGTACAACATAGTGTCCTAATGGCGTGGTTAAGTGCATAGATTCTAAGTCAAAGACGTATAGAAGTTATACCTAATTTATAGAAAGTAGTTTAGAGACAGACTATTGGTAAAATAGTTCTTGATGATTGTTGGCTATCTTACATCCCATATGAAATTAAGAGATGCACAATCAAGTAGTGATAGAGGATAGTCAGTTGATGATGCCAACAAGTGCGCAAGCCTTAGTATCGTATGTGTGAAATTTTGTATAGACTGTGAGTTGATAGTGCTATTGTAATTATAATTAATTAATTATCTTATTTTAATTAATTGGGAAAGCCTCAATGCCAACTCAAGTAATTATTATGAATATATGGTATAAAGGAAATATTTTTTCCATTATTGTAATGTGGATGATGTGTATTGAGATTGTTGTTTAAGTAAAAAGTGCAAAAAGAGTAGAGTGCTTACTAAATGCATGTAAGCAATCCAAGGGATTATTGGATGCAAGATTCAAGATCTAGTTACAATATCTAAAGGACTAGAGTTCTATTATTCTACAAGGAATAGTAAAAAGATCATTTGGATAGTGGGATAATTGGTCTTGCCCTTGAAGCTATTTGGGTAGTGGGTCCAGCTATCTTCCACAGTTTTGACCAGGGTTGGAATCTCCTAACAGGGATTCAAAGTCTCCTAACAAGGGCTCACATGTATTGAATGTTGTAACAGACTCCTAACAGGGTCTATACTCTAATAAGGAATATTTATATTAGTACATCATCTTGTGGGTACCATCCCCACCAGGGTTTTCCCTTTGATCAAGGGTTTCCCTAGTTAACATTTCTAGTGTTATTGTGTATGAGTATCTTTCTTTGGTTTTAGTTTACATTGCTCATATGGTTAAGATTGTTTAAGATTATTAATTTTCATATTAGTTGGATTACTGATTCACCCCCCTCTCAATTATATTAGTGGACTATTTATTCTAATAGGTTTTCTTCCCCTTCAAACCAAAACTATGTCTACATGTTTATTCTTAAAATTCTCTAATATCTCCACCACTTGAGCAACTTGTGGTAAATCTAGGGCTTCATACTTATTCTTCACTACTTGCTAGTAATTGCTTACTTTGATCCTTATTTTCGCAAAATCCTCAAGCTTGGTGTCTATTTCCAAAAGTGTTTCTATGGTTTTGAAGGTTTCTCTGATGTAATCTTCTGATCAAGCTTCTTCAAATGTACCTTTGAACTATTGGACAATTGATTGCACCACAAAAATCTTGGTCTTTGACTCATCCTCAAAAATCTCAAGGCTAGTGATGTTGTAATATCTCTTTGCTTCCAAAAACTGCTCTTGAGCCTTATCTTTAATCCACTGGATCTCTTCTTGCAATCCCTCCATAACGTTATTACCTGTCGATATTTTCTCTATCCAATTGTCGAGCTTATCAAGCTCCTCATCCACATACACCTACATTATCATTTAATATCTTTGACCTTTTATTGATTTTAAGGCTTGGAGGTTCTTTGCATAGGTATTTACTTCATCCATCAACCCAAAATCTTGGTTCACTATGGAAACCAACTTGCCAACACTTGATTGGATGCGATGCAATATGTTCAAATTGTCCTATATGATCTACACTCCTCTTTCTTCAAAACTATCATGTCATTGCTAACATACTTCCAAAAATGGGTCCAACTATGTTGTTGTTCCTTTTCTCTCTAATGTCACTGCAAGATAAATCTTTGGATTCTCCAAGTCAATGACACCCATAACTTCATTGAAATAGCCTCTTAGTAGCTCATTTTGCTTTTGAAATATTATCAACTTTGATTCATCTTGGTCCATATTTGAAAACACCTCTTTCATGCCTATAGTGATTATCACTTTGGTTTTATCCACTATGGGTTTTCCAAACATGACCTCCTTTATTTGGTAATCTTTTGGAGTTAGTTGTTTAGTGTCGGCGTGAGGAAGAGGAATGAAAATATGTGCAAATAGGTCCTGATCTTGGTTCTTCATTATGAAGGCTAGTGTTCATGCATCAACCTTAGGTAGCTCAAGCCTTGTGGCTTCATTTACTAACTCCCTCATTTCCTCCTTAGTTGTCAGATCCAACTACCTTTTTTGGCAAAAAATAACCTCCCTCTTTAGCCATGTTGGTGTGGTGCCCATGGGTGACATGTACTTGGTTGAAGGGGTTAGTCCTATAGCAGGCTCCTTTCCCTTATCAATCCTCTCTGGAGTCTTCTCATGTCGAGAAAGATCTTCACTCGGAGTCTTTGTGTCTTGTTGGGATAATGTCATAGCCTCTATATCCTAAGGAGTTTGTTGAGCTTCTTCTAATATTTGTCCTTCCTTGGATACTTCAACGAGATGCAATTATTGGAACTCCCCTTCCTCAAATACTTCATCTACATGTAACTATTGGAACTCCCCTTCCTTGGTCACTTGTTCTTCTTTATCTTCTTCTTTTGTAACTAAAGTAAGTTGACTCACTAACCCTTTATCTAAAAATGACAAATCCTGAGATGGTGGTGGTGGGATGCCCAAAGGTCCTTGAGGTAGATGCGATAACTAATTCCAATTCTCTCCTAAGGGTTCATTCGTGGGAGTATCTCTAATTTTCTCTCCCACCATCTTAGTGCCCACTAGCATAAAATCAAAGTTAGAGAGGTTGAAGACATCAGTTCCTTCACTCTCCATCTTCTTTACTTTCCTCCATGTTCTTGTCACAGTTGTTTCAATTCTTGCCTTTTTTGGAGTTGAGGGGAGGCTTCTTCCTCTGCAATTACTATTGGTGGAACCCTCTACTCCTCTACTTGTTCCTCCTCCAACTATTCCAGCTCTACCCACTCTTGTGAATTTTGTGTTGGCTCTTGTGTTTGAGGCTCAACTTGTTTAGTTTGTTCCTATTGTGTATAAGGAAACTTAGGTGTGAAAACAACTTCCTACACTAATATCTTAAGAGAAGTATGGTGCAAATCCTATTAAAATATTTTACACTTACAGATTCAATATCATGTAAACAACAATATTTTAGCCAACCAAGCATAAAGAAAATAGATAGAGAAAGAAACACATAACACAAAGATTTGTTGGTGGCGAAAAACCTTTCGGTAAAACAACCTCACCTCTCTAGAACCTGCACAATGTATTATCTTCAACACAAGGTTACAATACACTTGCAATGCAAGTTCAACAGTGACAATAGAAGACTCCAGTAGCAACTCATAGTACCAACAATACACTTTCTTGTATCCCACCTCTTCGCAACCCTAAAAATGCTTATAACATGGACTTCACTTTTAGGGTTTTACCATTCTCTGAGAAAATAGGAAACCCAAATTTTTTTTGGGGGTGATGCCCCGAACCCCACTATTGGGGTAGAGTATATAGTACTCAAATTTATTAGTTGTCACATGTCTTCACCTGTCATTGAATCTTCCTGACATAGCTCTTACGTGTCATAGGAATCCATCATAACCATTTAAGCGATGGTCTCCTTATAAAAAATTCAAGATGCCGACACATCAACATTATTTGCAAGAAATACATTTTACAAAACAAATAATAAGAATAGGAATTATCCAAGGTTGAGACACCTTATTTCTAATGTTGTGGAGGTGCTTGAGTTGGAGCTGTTTGTTTCTTTTCCCTAGGAGGTACCCTCTTCCTCTTCTTTCCTTATTCAGCTTCAACATACTCAACCTCCCATTCATGTTGTTGTACCATTTCCAACCTTACTAGGGATTTAGCAGTGAAGGTTGTTATAATGACCTTTGCACCTTTACCTTTGCTAGGTCTCGCAATATCCTGTAGGGGTATGGCTTGAGGAACAAGATCCATCTGAAATGGCTTCTGAATCTATTCCCTTGCTGACTCAACTATATACCTAGCCTGATGAGCTATTTCATCGTCCTCTTCTCACCCTATCTCGATATTCATTATCAGCTAGCCATAGATTTTATCACTGTTATCTTTAGCACATTTTATGCTAAGTATAGATGGTACATGGGCAACAACACTTTTGTATTTCATATTATTTTAAGTCATGTCAATAAATGGTTTATCCATTAAAGTCATTTTAAAAGTATGGTACTATGTCACTAAATGGTTCACTTATTAAGTTTCATTAAAATGTAATCATAAAGGCATTATATGACATGTAGATTGAATAGAATATGAATGGTCATATAGTAGATGAATGGTTTGTAACCGTCATGAATTGTCTTTAAATAGATATCATGATGTAAACAGAAGGTAGAGTTAATTGAGATTTGATTACTGGATATAGTGTAACAAGAAGAGTGAGGAAAGAGTTGGGCCATACATTTGTAATTGCAAATATTCATATCATGTATTCATTTATTTTAAATGAAATGTTTTTTTTCTCACGTGATCTATTAATGGTCTTTTTTTGTTATAATTAAGTCATTTTCTTTATCTCTCCTGTAGTTCAGTTTTGAAAATCCATGTTTATGTTTTCTTGGCGTCGAGTTTTGGTTTAAGTAATTTAATAGTTATGGAAATTGATAACAAGAAAATAACCAATTTTTTATTTGAATCAACAATGGGGGAAGGAGACCCAACATTTCTTTATTTTTTATGAATGCATTTTATTCGCGAAGAAAGGTGGTAAAATATATATCTATATGTGTGTGTGCCATATTGACATCAAGCACAACGGACCTAATACATGAAGTGTGAAAGCAGAGGTTGGTGGTTGAAGGAAGTCAAGATGTTAAATAAAAAGAAGGGGAATAACAATTTAGGTTTTAAAACCAATAGGCCATGATTCAAAGGAGGCCATTCGATAGGAGAGAGGACTCAAGTTTGTGATAGGAACTCGATATGTTTTGAGGGGAGAACTCTATAACATGTGAAGGGAAGGGTTTTATGAAGATAAGTGGAGTGGCATGTAAGAAGAAGAGAGCAATAATGGATAGTAAGAGTTAACATGAGTAAAAGAAGAATCAGGTGTTAATATGGTTGTTAAACTTGATCTTTTCTATTATTGAGGTGGTGAATGTATCTTGGATATGGATATGGTTTTGTGGTGATCGCTTGTATGGAGGAATCTAATCTTAGTCCCTCATAAAGGTAAAATGGTTATTGTGAGTTGATCAAGCATGACTATCATGATGAACCGACATTATTATAGTAAGCTTCTACGATTGTTATGGGAAAGATTCAACCTCAAATCAATGTTAGAAAGAATAATAATGTAGATATGTAGATTGTGGATTTTCATCGATGCTTCCTTGCTTAAAAGTGGTATCAGAGCTCAGAAGATTCTAAGTGTGGAGATGGAAGGAAATTTACACCAACCAGTGTTGGGTTAACTTTGGATTCTTGTTTTGAAGTTTATGGTTGTGGATTTGGTGCCATTTCATTTAGCTGTGAGCGGGTGGATAGGAAGATCTACCACAGGCCATGGGATGGTCTTGTGTGTCACCTATAGATTGGGGAGAGAGGCATGAGGGACTCCCAGGTGAGGGACAATGGTTGTGATACAGTGCGAAGGAGTGGACCATGGAATGGGAAAACACCATTGGAGGTAGTAGCATAACTCCATTGATAGGAGTCACAATTGAAAGTAAGAATGGAAGAAAAAGAGGCATCGATCGAGTGGAAACAAAGAGGAAAAATATTGTTGCAAAAATATCACCACAACATTTCCATGGGACATGGAAATTTTGAAACTTGGGAGTATGGTGCAGAAGAACCAACACCTTCATATTTCATACTATTTTAAGTCATGTCAATAAATGGTTTATCCATTAAAGTCATTTTAAAAGTATGGCACTATTTCGCTAAATGGTTCACTTATTAAGTTGCATTGAAATGTATTCTGAAAGGCATTATATAACATATAGGTCAAATAGAATATTAATGGTCATAAAGTAGATGAATGGTCTATACAAGGAAACCTAACCTACCGAGAGAAAATGTAAACATGAAAATGTTAGTTGTACATGATATCAAAGATTCAAAGTAGACCAAAATAAAATTAAGTCTATACTTGAGTTTTAAAACTTAATGCAACCGAAAAGAAAGAGTCCACATGTAACCTCATAGTAGCTCAACAAGGCCGCCCATAAGAGGGCTTGTTGGTGTGCTCAATAGTGAAGGAAATTGATGTGCTCTCCCAATAACAACTATTGAACAAACCTCAATATGATTTGAAATGAAATGCAATATGCATGAAGTTAACTAGATGTGAAGAGAATGCTTTAAAAAATGGTTATGGATGCAACCTACTCAAAGCATTCAAAGATAATGAATATGGATGCAAGAAAATAGATTAAGTTAACTATGCAAATGAAATGAAGCTAGAAACTACCAAAGGTTAGAAACAATGCATGAAATTACTAAGAGCTTTATAACTATACTAGCATGATAACAATGCAAATGAGAGAGATGAAAAATGCTTGAGACCAAGGCTCTATTTATAAAAATGTATACAAGAAAACCTAACCTATCGGGATCACGTGTAAACAAACAAATGTTAGTTGTACATGTATATCAAAGATTCAAAGTAAATCAAAATACAACTAAGTGTATACTTGAGTTTTAAAACTTAATGCAATCGAAAAGAAAGAGTCCTCATGCAACTTTAGAGAAACTCAACAAGGTCACCCATAAGAGGCCTTGTTGGTGTGCTCAATAGTGAGGGATGTGGATGTGCTCTCCCAAACACAACTATTGAATAAATCCCACAATGATGAATGATATGCAAGGATGCATATGAAACTATGATAAATGATCAAGAATGCATCAAGGGATGGCTATGGAAGCAACCATTCTTGAGAGCATTCAAAGATAATGGAGATGGATGCAATAAATAAATTTAACACATTAGGGGGGAAGTATTAAAATTAAATTTAAATACATTAGGGAAGTGAACTTATTTGATTAACTAAGTAGAAGAATATGAAAAATCTAATTAATTAATAAATCATCAATTATAATGTAAAGGGAAATATTAAATCAATTAATATAGTGTTTTGGGATAATTTTAAGTGTCTACAAATGGTTTTTAACCATCATGAATTGTCTTTAAATAGACATCATAATGTAATTGGAAGGTAGAGTCAATTGAGATTTGATTACGAGATATAGTGTAACAAGAAAAGTGAGGAAAGAAGTGGGCTCTTTGGCCTCCAACCAAAGAGCCATACATTTTTAATTGCAAATATTGATATCATGTATTCATTTATTTTAAATGAAATATATTTTCTCACGTGATCCATTAATGGTTTTTTTCTATTATCATTAAGTCATTGTCTTTATCTCTCATAGAGTTCAGTTTCGAAAATCAATGTTTAAGTTTTCTTGGCATCAAGTTTTGGTTGAAGGATTTTAATGATTATGGAAACCAATAAAAAGCAAATAACTAATTTTTGATTTGAATTGAAAATGGGGGGAGGAGACCCAACATTTCTTTTTTGTTTATGAATACATTTTATTCATGAAGAAAGGTGGCAAAAAATACATATTCATATGTTTGTATGCCATGTTGACATCAGGCACAAGGGACTCGATATGTGAAGTGTGAAAGGAGGGGTTGATGATTGAAGGAAGCTGAGTCATTAAGCAACAAGAAGGGGAATAACAATTCAATTTTTAAAATCAATTGGCCATGATTTAAAGGAAGCCATTCGATAGGAGAGAGGGCTTGAGTATGTGAGAGGAACCTGATATGTTGTGAGGGGAGAAATTGATAACATATGAAGGGGATAGGTATAGGTTTTATGAAGAGAAGTGGAGTGTCATGTAAGAAGAAGAGAGTGATAATGGATAGGAAGAGTCAACATGAGTAAGAGAAGAATTGGGTGTTAATATGGTGGCTGAACTCAATCTTTTCTATTGTTGAGGTAGTGAATGTATCTTGGATATGGCTATGCCCGTCTGATGATTGTTTGTGTGGAGGAATCCAATCTCAGTCCCTCATAAAGGTAAAATGGTTGTTGTGATTTGATCAAGCATGATTATCATGATGAACCAACATTATTATAGTAAGCTTCTATTATTATTATAGGAATGATTCAACCTCTAATCTATGTTAGAATGAATAGTAATATAGATATGTAGATTGTGGATTGTCATCGATGCTTCCTTGCATCAATAGAGTCATCCTACAATAGTCCCTTATACATAAATCATAGTCATCTATAGTGTTCATCCAATGATCCTCTAACATTTCTTCATGAACAAACTCTTTCCCTTCTAGATGTTGTACCATCATCTTGTTATCAAAAAGGGGCAAGAGGAGTTGTATTCTACTAGGGGATATTGATCCCACTTAGAGTTGAAGGTGGTAATATCCTTGTTTTCCTTCATCTCAATGGCACCAATTGTGATGGGCCAGACCTATGTCTTCTTGTGTTGTTTCCTCACTCTGTCATATGCAAAAGTGAGTTGGTGCATAATCTCCAGGAGTATGAGCTTGTCTGATGGGTATCTTGGGAGCTTCTTTGGGCACAATAGAGTACTAGCTACCCTAAGATAGGTGAAGGTCTTGAACTTCATGTAGTAAGAACTAATCTCTATGATTTTGATTTTTGCCTCTACTGGCATTCTCTTTGCATAATCACCTTCTATGAACCTGATGATTGCAAAGATGAACCCATCACTCACAACTCTCTATTCCACACTTTGCAGTGGGAGATTCTTCTTTACCAATTATGGATATACCACATATATTCAAGCATTTGCATCCTGCACGCTTCCCTTTTTGTAAAGCCCTAGGTAATTTGTGGTTCTAGCGGCCAGTAAATACACCTTGTATGATGTCATATGGAAGTACAAGTCAACTTTGATGGCTGCTAATTTCTCATCCAAGTTATCACTTAGGATGGTCGCACAATCAATTGGCATCTTTTCCATTCCGATGGTTTGAATGAAATGTACCATCTAGATCTGAAGGTGACTTGCTGCTGGGAGATCCATGACTCTACTCAATAGGACAATCACATATCTGATATCATCCTTCATGAATCCCCTTTTCATATCAAATTTTCCCACTCTACAACCCATTGGTGTTTTGTCAATCAAGAAGGAGGATTCCACTATTTCATTTGCTTCTTTTTTGTTCTCCCTATACCATCTTTTTGATCCATCACACGAGATTTGCAAGCGTTGATCTACCCTTGGGAGATGAATAACTTTCTCAATGTTCTGGGGTCAGAGGTCCAAGACTATCTCTCTTGTGATACTCTTAAGCATCTTCTCTTCAGTCACATAGTGATCTACAAGGGTCATTATCAGTTACAAGGATTGAACTAATGTCAGATGGGATGCTACATTCACAAGGCCAGACTGATGAGTGTCGATACCATAGCAGACCTCTTCTTTGGTTATTATAGATTGTGAGGAATGTGTTCCAGTCTATGTGTCTGAGTTCTATGTCCTTAATCTTTGTGTGTCCATCTTGAAATATTGACTTTTTGGGCGCCCCTTAATACTTGAATGTGACCAGTTTTGAAGCCATTTTCTCTGCCATGTAAGAGGATGAGGATGCCATCTAATCTACACAAGAGAGGCAACGCTTAGTCTGAAGGCAAAAAACTTGACCTAAAAAAAACTCTAATTGACTCCCAGACAAGTCAAAATTACTCAAAACATGACAAAAATAGTTCCTCCCCCTTAAGATTCTCTGTTATGCACTTCAACACACCTAGTGTACCTTTGTAGGTGTGCTAGTGCATTGAACTAACCTTGAAAAGGCTAATTGTGCAGTTGTGCATGTGCACACCTATGAAAGGTGTACACATGCACAATGTAAGTGGGGGTAGGAATTAAACTCTTGTTCTTCCTTGTGGGCACAAAGGTGAGCACATGTACACCTTATGGAGGTGTGCATGTGTGCACCTTCATTAGGTCGTGTAAGGCTTACATTCTTTGACTTGTTTTTTATGTGTGGGAAGGTGTGCACATGTGCACCTTCATAAGTGCTTAGAGTTCTTTTTTAAATTTTTTTTAATTATGTTTTTTAGTTTTTTTCTTTGTCAGTGTGGAGGTGCACACATGCACATTATGTTTCTAACCTTGTTGTGTGATGTATTGCTGTGCAAGCTGGTGGAGAGTAGGAGTTGACAGAGTTGCACACAAGTATATGGTGCAGAGATGCATTCTCAAAGGAGGAAAAAAATCAAGTGAAGAGTGGTAAGGGGGTTAGGGTCTTATATAGACCTTAGACCTAGTGTACACCCCCGTTGGTGTGTACCTTTGTAGGTGTGCACCCTCTGGTGTTGTGCACATGTGCAGGTGCACATCCCTAAAGTGGTATGATATGCACTTAGTGCATGTGTGCACTTGAAGCACTTTGAGGGGAACAAAGTCATTTTACTCCAATTTTTGATTCCCTAGAAGTCCCAAGTCAGGCACTAGGGTTTGTCTTTGACCCCTAGGAGGGTGCAAAATGACCAGTGCTCCAAACTAAGAGCGTGGTATAGAAATTCTAAGTAGGGGGTCCCCATTTTCTATGCAAAAATGGGTTGTGCATTGTGAAACCACAATAAATAGCCCTAACAAAAGGGAAGAAATAACAAATTGATTTCTTCATCAGAAAAAATTCTTCTAATGTAAGTCAAGTGACAACTAAATTCCAAACATTTCAAGTAGCTTTCAAGTCCCTTGATAGTAGAAACTTCAAAATCTTGAATCTTTAAGCTCAATGTATGCTTAGTAATATCATTTCCTTTGACATCTTGAACTGTAGTCTATCATCAGCTTCTAGCAACTTAGAGAAAATGTTTTGCCACACTAGTCCATTCATTATGAATCTTTGTAAAAACTATGTATCAATCATTGTCTAACTAGATGAGAGAATCTGTTTTGAGGGCTCTTGATGAGTTATCATTTCTTTCATTTTGAGTCCTTGGTAATCTATTTTGATTTACTTTGTAGAGCTCACATGTTTCCACTTAATTCTTCCTTGAAGAATTTTTTATAGATGGTAGATAGCCATTTTGGAGTCGGTATCCTCTTTTTCTGATTACCTTTTGGGATTGCCTAGAATCTTTAAATTTAACACCATCTATAAAAAAAAAATTCTTTCATCTATACCATGACCACACTTAGACTATGCGGTCAAGGCATTGGTGTCATTTCCCATTTTTTTCTTCAATTTGATAACTCTTGCATGCTTCTTTCAATGAACTTTTGGGAAACTCTCACACTAAACAATGATCTTAGTATTTAATTGAAGAGACCCTTTGTTTGAACCAATAAGATTAGATTAATCCCTTGCTACTATCAACCTAGATCCAAAAATTAACAAAATAGTCAATCCTTAAATTTGAAGTGTTAAGAAATATCAATCTGTGACTCTAATTTGAAAACTGAAAGTCCTTTACAACTGCAAGTCATATATGTTTTTAGTTGGTACAAGAAACAAAATCATCTAATTTCTTTGACACAGCAATACCTCTTCCCTATATTTGAAACCAAAAAGAGTGATCTATTGGATGTATCAAGAAAGAGTCTTGATTGCACCTAACCACTAAGATTGACATGAAAAGACAAAGACAACTTTTAAGGCAAAATCACAACTAAAATTAAACACACTTGCACTAAGTAAACAATTTGGATAAAGTCTATATATTTTATACACACACACACACATATATGTATATATATATATGTGTGTGTGTGTGTGTGTGTGTGTGTGTGTGTGTGTGTGTGTATATGTATATATGTATATGTATATATATATATATATGTATATATGTATATGTATATATATATAAGTATATATGTATATGTATATATATATATATGTATATATGTATATGTATATATATATATACCTATATGTATATATATATACCTATACATATATATACATACATATGTATAGATATATATACATATACATATCTAACATATATACATATATATATATACATATACATATACATACATATATATATAATACATACATACATACATACATACATACATACATACATACATACATACATATATATATATATATATATATAATTTTCCACTTTTAGGCCTTGAAGTAATGCTGCAATGGGACCAATTCCCCTTGTAGAGAACTTAACCAAAAAGTATTTTCTCCCAAAATCTCTGCAATTTGATAAGGGCCAATCCACAAGCATTGAAACTTAGTGTGATTGTCTCGCTTTTCTTTTGCCTTGTCCCATAGGAGAAAAAGGTTAGATATTATGAAAGATTTGATTGTGGCTTTCTTGTCGAACCATCGTTTGATGACAACTTGATGTTTTGACATGTGCTCTAAAGTTGCTATCTTTTTCTCGTCCAATTTGAAGAGATTCATAAATCTATTATGGACTCTGTCAACATCCTCAACATACCCACTCATGAATTTCAACACAAGAATCTTGAGATTAAGTGGAAATATTGGTTCATGTCCATAGATGAGTAGATATGAAGATGTTCCCAAAGCATTTTTAATCATGACTCTATCTGTCCACAATGCATATTTCAATTGAGTGTGCCAATATTTTGGGGTTTCTTCAACAAGCATTTTATCATTGTGATCAAGTTCTTTTTGGTGGACTCAACCACACCATTCCCTTGGGGATAGTGATTTTATGAGTGTAGACACCTAAAAATCCTTTAAAAAATAAAGTATTTTTATTTTTTGAAAAAATCCTTGATGACATCATCATTAATTAATTAATTAATTAATTTTTATGTCATTAAATCCCTTTATCTTAATTAAAAATATTTAATTAAGGAATCCCTCCCAAAAATGTTTAAATCTTATTTAAACATTATTTCCTTATTTATTAATTATTTAATTAATAAATTGACCAAAAATCCCAAAATAAATAATTTATTTATTTTTTTCCCAAAAGTTGGCCAATTTCCTTAAGACCAATAACCTCTTCCAAAATCTTCTAATCCTTCTTTAATTTTAATTAAAGGCTAATCCCATCATTTCCTACCCCTAATCCCAACTCAAAATATTTAATTAAGATTAAATATTAATCCTCATGTTTATTAAAAAAGTTTTAATAAATATCTCCTCAACTCAAACCCTTGAAATAAATAAAACTTTATTTATTTCGTAAAAATCTAATTTATCCTCATCCTAAGAAGTTCTAGACTCTTCTAGAAAGTCTTCATCCTCATCTTAGGAAATTCTAGACTATTCTAGAAAGTCTTTATCCTCATCCAAAGTCTAGACTCTTCTAGAAGATGTCTTTAAACCTAATCCTAATCCCCTCCTAACCTTGTCACATTCCCTAAACATGGGTTAAGACTTGCTAACTCAAGCCAAAGTTAACAAATATCTCCTCCTTCACCCACCCCCATTAATTGCAATCCACTTGCCATCCACTTGCCTAGTCCTAAGCCATCTCTAACCCTTCCTCTAATCATTTTTACAACCCTAAGCAAGCTTAAAACCTCCCTAAACCCTCAAATTCGAATTTCATGGTATCTCTCACAAATATCTTCAACTACAAAACTTTATAAAGCCCACAAAGTCATAAATGTTCTTACAAAGCACTTATGAAGGGTCTTTATGAAGATTTTATCCCTTGAGCCTCCTTTGTTGACTCATCCTTACCCTTTCTTCCATCCTCTCACCATGTGACATGTGTCACTCCTTGATTGGTTGTAAGGAAGCACAATCCATGTGCTCTCCTCTCATGCAATCTAAGCCCTCCATGAGCTTTTTCCCATCCTTGCATCTTAGCCCTCAATCCCTCAAGCCTCTTGCCTATAAATTGGATCCTTCCCCTTTGCAAAATAACACAATCCATGAAGTAAATTTATAATGCTATTTTGAGAGCCAAATCCATACTAAAGCCATCTATCCACACCAAAAATCCACAATCATCCATTGAAGCCTTTGGAAGCATATTGAGCATACATCCTATCTATTTAGACAAAGCTACTCAACAAGAGAGCTTCTCATTGAGAGAGCCCATTAATGGCTCATATTCTCAATTGAGAGTTCATCTTAGTCTATCTTGAAGTTTATGAATTTTTTTTAGTTTGTAGAAGCTTTATTTAAATTTGGTTTCTATTAGCATACTAACATTGCTCATATACAATGAGAACTTGATTATAACTTGATTGTCTAATGCCTACTAGGTAAGGAATATAAATGAAAAATATGACCCATTGTTGCATACGAGGAAGAACACCATCCTAAACCTACTAACAATATCCTCTTCTAAGAAACCAGTAACTACTTTTGTTGTGCAATTTCTAAAAGTCTCAACTATTGTCTAGTGTGTGCAATAGTCGGTAGTTGTGAGAATGAACATATGTCCTATTAATGATGGTGGGTTTATTTGTCCAATAAATTCTATCCCTCACTTAGCAAAAGTGTGTATCTCAAATATTGGTTGTAGTGGCATAACTAGATGTCTCTCTCGGTTGGCACTTGTCTAGCAAATGTGGCAAGAACATACATGTTAAAATGTATTCTTGAAGATTGCAGGCTAAAAGTAACCTCATCTCAAAATCATATTGGTTGTAGCCTCTGCTGATCGATGTCTCATTCCATACTTGTCATGATATTGTTCCAGCACCTCTTTTGCCTCTTCACATCCCAAACACTTCAAATAAATTCTCTCATAGTTTTTTTTATAAAGTTTCCTATCTTGAAGGATATAGGATTCACATTTCAATCTTGAGTCCTCTGCATTGGGAACTATTCATCCAGTTAGGGTATTGATTCTATAAAAGATAGTAGACAATATCTTGGTACCAAACATCCATAATTATTCCTTGATAAATGTTTACTTGAGATACTGATATTTTGTTGATTGTCAGTTCTAATATCATCAAAAAATCTAATTTCATTGTCAGTACTGATCTCATTATCAACTATCATCTTGGTCAACCCTTATCCTCTCACCAGCTTCATTGGTTTAATCACTAAATTGAACTCTTGTAATATAGCCATCTATTTTCCTCAACTTTCACCCAATTCATTTTGCATCAGTAATTATTTAACTATAGGGTTAGGCACAATTTCATAGACCTTACTCTTGAGTATATAATGGCAAAATTTCTTGACTACCTTTATTAGGGAAAAAAATTGTTTGTCAAGATTTCAATAGTTCAATTCAACATTTTTTAGCGCACAACTCATGAATGTGATGGGTCTCTCATCTTCTTTGTCCTTCTTCTGAGTGAGAATTCTAGCACATGAGTGCTTTGAAGCAAAAGAGTAGATTTTGAAAGGAAATTTGTAATCTAGGCTTACAAGTACTGGAGTCATGGAGATAGCTACTTTGATGTCATCAAAGAGTTCTTAATTTCCGAACCCATTCATTTTTTGCTTCCTTTTACAATAAGTCATTAAGGGGGCATACTATCTCGACAAACCCACTAATAAACTTGCACACATAATTGATCTTCCCAAAGAAAGACTTGAGTTCTTAGTGACTGTGGGGAGGTGATAACTTTAGAATTACTTTATCCTCTTAGGATCAACAAAGATCCTTACTTAAGAGATAATGTGACCTAGAAGCTTTCCTTTTGTGACCCTGAGTGAACACTTCTTAGGATTAAGAGATATGCCAGATCTCTAGCATTGGTTGAAAATTTGTCTTAAATTAGCAATATGAGTACTCCAATTTTTTGAAAAGACAGTTAGGTAATCCATGTAGATAACTATATTTTTGTTTATCAACCCCTTGAATGCTTCATCCATCTCTCTTTGGAATATAACTCCTGTGTTGATAAATCCAAAAGGTATTCTTCTGTATGCAAAGGTTCCTCATTTTGTTGTAAAAGTAGTCTTTAACCTGTCTTCCTCATCTACCATCACCTAGTTATATCCCAAATATCCATCTAGAAAAGACATTAGTTTGGGTTCCTTCACAATTTGCAATTAAGTGAGGGAAATAGATAATTATCTTTCTAGGACACTTGGTTTAAGTTACAAAAATCTACATAGAGGTGAATTTCTCGAATATTTTTCCTTACTAGATCCAAGTTAGCAACCCTTTTTGAATTTTTGGGTTGGAAAGATAATTTTAGCATCAATCAACTTCTGGACTTCTTTCATTATTAATGGTTCAATAATGGGATTGACCAGTCTCTACCTTTGACGAAAAGGTTTGGCATCTGGTTCCAACAGAATGTCATGAGTGATGATTTTAGGATCATACATCTTGAGTTCTTCATAACTCCATGTTATGACATCTTTGTATTTTGTAAGCAATTGAAGCATACTTTCTTGTTCTTGAGGGTTACACACCTTTTCAATTATTACCATCTTAGGATCTTCTTTTGTACCCAGATTATATTAATCACATTCTTCAATTCCCTATTCTTCAACAATTCTTTTACTACATGCTCATTTATCTCGATCAAAGATGCATTCTATCTCTATCATCCCTTTAGGAATGGTATTGATTTTCAAATTTATAATATCATCTTCATATTCAAGCTCATTGTCTTTAAGTATATAACCAAGAGTACCATCAACCTCTTGTCCTTTGAAAAGACTGTTGCAAATAATGAACTCAAGAATATGTTGGTTATCTTGGAAGATTTGGAAGTTTGAAATGTTGTCTGGGATAGATGGGGCAACAACCATTTCTACTAAAAATATTTTTAAAATTTTTCTTTCAGCAAGTTCTAATGCACTGGCTAAAATTGCAAGGGCATTGGCTACCATGTTTCTCCTTCTTGGGATGGACTTTATGTTCAAGGCCTCAAAATCTTCCATCAAATCCAATACTCTTTTTTGGTGAGAAAGTAGTCTTCTATCGTTGCAAGAGTAGATTTATTTCAGCTCTCTAATCACCAACTCAAAGTCTCCTTCAATTATGAGAGCTTTGATGTCTTTCTCTAATGCAAAGAGAAGTTTTTGAATCAAGGCTTCATATTCTACAAATAGTACATCTAAATTGTAAATGATATGCCACATAAAAAGACCTACTTTTAGGATTAATTAGTTCAATACATGCATTGGCTTCTAATTTACATTTAGAGCCATCAAACCTGAGTATTCATATGGTTGTCCTTTGGAATTTTTGGACTTGTGTTTATTTGTGCGAAGCTTTTTTTTCACTTGAATTTTGAAGGACTATTTCTTTGGGATCCATTGCAATCTTTCACGTGGTAGACTTGGTGAGTTGTCATTGTTTATCTTTGATATGGGGGTTGTTTGTTTCCCTTGTTGATCTTGAATCTCCCCAATCAATTCTACAATTTCATTAAATTTTGGCTTAGGATGAACAACTATTGAGGTCCAACCTTGACCTTTTACAAAATGTCTTCTCCTTAGTACTTTGATCATCCATGGTAGGGGACAAGACAATGCTCCACCAGCTGAAGAGGTGTCACTATATGATGCATTGAGATCTTCCTTTTCCTCTTCACCTATCCCCATGACTTTAGATATGTACATGGTACTTGAATTTCCCTTTTTTATGTCACTTGTAATTTGACCATTTTTTAGGTGCATTATCTGAGTCAATTTTCAAGTAATTTCTTCTTGGAAATGTGAACACTCAATTCTAAATGACTAACTTTGTGCAGCCTACAAAATCCTGGAAGGAGAAAAAGGTTTGCATTTTCTTCTTCACCTAAGCATTGCAAGTTCGTAACCATGTTGTCTATGAATTGAGTCACAATCTCTTCTTTTGGGATGAGAATCATAAATTTTCTATTTAGATCATCTGATTTCTTCACCAAGGTTATGTCGAGAGCCATCATCTTGTAAGATCCTAAATTTGATTGAAGAAATGATAGCTCATTCGGTGCATTATATTCTATGATCATCATCTTTAGTTTTAGCTCTGCATATATCTTGATCTAATTATACAATCCTTTCCAAGGTAACTATAGTTGGGTAACATCAATCGAGAACCATCCTCTTACGCATTTCGTTAATTCTCTACTCATCAACAATATGTATGTTTCCAGAATTTCCACCACATGCATGTTTATTATTTCTTGAATTTAGGGGTCTATAGTTAATTGTATTCGAACATCTTTCAATACCGTGACAACCTTTACTTTTGTTTTGTCCAGTTGTATCATTACCCAATTTGAGGGTTGTGGAGTGACATTAAAGGAAGCTATTGAAAATGGAATGACATTAAAAGAAGCTCCTAAATCAATAAAACAATTGTGAAGGTTTCTTTTGAAGATTTTGATATTGAGAAAGAAAGGAGGCACTTCGACCTTGTCTTCACACATGGTTGGGTTAGCCTCAGAAGTGTTAACTTGTTGCAACACTACCTTTTGAGGGCATGTGTTAGGCGTTGCATTAGGCCTTTCCTTTGTATGATCAAGAGTCTTCAACAATGCTTCCCTCTGATTAGGACAATTTTGTAGCATATCAAACAAGAACATGTTGGCTTTCATTATTTTTAAATCTTCTACTACACTATACTTTTCAATTGTCCATTCAAGATTCTTCAGGATTGTAGGCACATTCCCTTGGTTTTGATTTTTTTGTCCAACATAGGGTGCTTTGGTAGGCGTTGGATTGTTGTTTTGTCTTAGATTTGGAGGAATTGGTTGCAACACAAGAGGAATTCCATCAGTCATGGGTTCCTTTCGATTCCACAAATTGTACATATTTTGATTATCATTCCAAAAAGCAAGCATCTCTTCTAGTGAAGGATTTAATTCTTGACTAAATAGAAAAGTAAATTCTTGATTGACTTGTTCGTCCATTCTTGAATTATGTGGAGAATCATAGGACTTTAGTAGCATAGTATTGAACTCCATAGGGGGCTCATTGTTATTGCCTTGTGAATTTTGGTTCACTTCTTGATTTCCATTGAAATATGAGTCATCATCATTGGGTATATTTTGAATACTATCGTATTGGTTGATGTCCACAAATTGAGCATTGTTGTTGTTGTTGATAGGAATGCTTCCATTGTTGATTTTGTCTTTGGAAACCATTGTTGCGATCTGTAGGATTGAAATTGTTCATTGCATTGTTATTTCCATTAAGATTCTTGTTGTAATTCTAACCATAGTTGTTGTTGTAAGGACCTATATTTTTTCTTTGAAAGTTATTATTTTTTCCTTGTGACAATTTCTCAAACATGTTAACTCATTGGTAATTTGAGACATGGTCTTCTTCATTTGGTCAAATCTCAAATGCAAAATTATTTTCTGTTTCAATAGATGTTGTTGTCTTTTGTTCAAAGAAAGAAGCTTTTGGAGGTTCATATCCAAGGTAAGTTATGGCTAGAACTGGTACAACTGATGTATGTTGTAGTGGAATTGGATTCTTTGGAATCAACTAACTAGGCATCACTTACACTCTAGTAGGATATATTAGTACTATTGTAATACCTGGAGTTGGGACCATCAATCCTCCTCCATTAGGATTGACTTGTTTAATAAAGGTAATAGATTTTGAGAAGATTTTGTCCAATGTGTCGATGTCTACAAGAGGCATTCTTCTTCAGAAAATAGTAGTGAGATGGTCCATAGCATTAAGATAAATCTAGATTTCAGCTTCAACTGGTATGTTGTAGGGTGTTTCCAACTTGCAATATTTCATGTGAAATCAATGATTGAATCATGAAATGGTTTTCGTTGGATCCCTCTTGATTGATATAAACTGTCGATGTATCATAGTCGAGTTGACGAATTTTTTAAATTGTTCTATGAACAACTTTTCAAATACGACCCAATTTTGATGCATCCTAGTGGAAAATTCAAGTACTAGTTAAAGGAAACTTCTCACAATGAGTATGGGAATAAACAAAGGACCAAATTTTCCTCTTGAATCTATTTCTGATTACATATTTCTTTGAATACTTTGATGTGGTCATCAACTATTTGTGTTTCTCCATAGATGAACCTTGGGTAGAATTTCTTAGGATTCTTGAGAAGGTCATTCGGTGCAACTTACAAGTTGATCAGTGTAGGATTAGCTAGAATTATAGGTGGGGGTAGGTTTAGAGGTGGAATTGAAGATGATGAAATTTGAAATGGAAGGGGTAGAGTTCTTTGTAATCCTTTATCACTGTGAGACTTGAAAAAATGATCGAGTTCTAGGAACTCGTGTGTACCGGGTGAAGATCTTAAAGCTCTCTAAAATGGAGATGGTGGATCAAGATCTTCCAATTTGTGTCAATTCTAAAAAAATGCACCTTTGTAGAAGTGCATCTCTTCAAAAAGAAGACCTACACACATGTGCCCCTGCGCACCTTCTAACAGTGATGAATGGAAAAAAAATTTGAACTTTTGAAAAGTGTAGAATTTTCAAACATCAAGTTGTTTTTCTTATTTGAATGGTTTTCAAGCTCTCTTTCTTGCGCCACTTTTGTTGAGTTGTCATTTTGCACAATGTTGAATGAAAAGAATCCTTTCAAACTCCTCTCTTGAAAAGTTGATTGAGGATCAACTCCAAGATTCTGGGCAATCTTTCAACCTACTAAAATCCGCTCAACTAAAGATAAATGTATATGTTCACTAGGAGGCCTTTGCTGGTTCAAACCAATTTCAAATAATCTGTTTGATCTATTGTTGTCTAAAATGTAACTAGAAAAGAGATATATTTTTGTATTTTATGTTATGATTAATGCAATTTATCAATGCAACTATATGAATTCCTATTTTAAGCAAGTGTTAGAAAATAAAATAACAAAGATAGGGTAACAAGAGATTAAAGAAAACATCTTGAAAAAGAAATTTCTAACAGACATAAACCAAGGTAACAACATGTCTGTGAATTAAATTATCAAATGGACCAAGTAGGAACTAATGAGATTTAGAGCAATGCTTCCTCAACTCTACTGATGCAATCGTCGATGGGAACTCAATATAAACCAAAAGATGTTTCACGTTTTATCAAATTGCAAGGCCATGCAAAGTGTGCTCATGCAAGACAAGATGCTATGCAAGAACAATAGATGATCCTTTCTCCAATTCCTTACATTGACAAAGTTCATTAACATGAGGCAAACACTAGAACTAAAAGGTTACACAATCACAACAACTCAATAAAACCATTGGCTCCATTATAATTCATGAAAATGCATTCACAAAAATAAAACATTCAAGTAAGAATAACTACACTCAAAATGAGAGCACCAATAGCTATATTATTGCATGAAAATAATGGCCTGGAGTACATATTATATCCATGTATATATAAGAAATCATCTCCTCCTTTTGTATTAGGAGTGAGAGTTCTTTAAAATGGAAAATTATGCTAAAAACTAATAAATAAAATCTAATTATATACAAAGTAGATCTCTAAATGGTGCTAAGTAGGTCTCCACCCTTGTTTATATCAATTAATGGGCACATGAGCCTTTATATGCCACAAAAGAATAAAAGAATGAGAAGATAAGAAGAAGGAACCTATAAGATGACCTAGGACTCTTTATAAGCTCTAAAAATGGAAGCTATGCCTTCTCTAGGTGTTTCTGTCAATTGAACTATCGTTAAAATATGTTTCTAGTGCATGAAATTCTCTAAAACAACAACTGGCAATTAATTGTCAGTGTATTGTTGCTTCTTAAAAAATGTTGACGCACTTCCATGAAAAGCACACCTGTGCACCTTGGTGACAAGTTCCAAAATAATCCAAAATTCTTCTAAGTGTCAAAACTGAATTTTGAACTTTTGGGTTTTCTTCCCCTTCACACCAAATTGATGTCTAGAAGTTTACTCTTAAACTTCTTTATTATCTCTGCCACTTGAGTAGCTTCTTGTAAATCTAGGGCTTCATACTTATTCTTCACTACTTGTTGGTAATTTCTTACTTCAATCCTTGTTTCCACAAAAAATCATCAAGCTTGGTGTCCAGTTTGAATAGTGCTTCTTTTGTTTTGAAGGCTTGTTTGATGTCATATTCTGATGAAGCTTCTTCAAATGTACATCTAAATTTTTGGACAATAATTGCACCACAAACATCTTGGTCTTTGACTCATCCTTAAAACTCTCAAGGCTAGCGATTGTTGTAATACTTCTTCGCTTCCAAGAACTGCTCTTGAGCTTTATCTTTAATCTACTGGATCTATTCATGCCATCCCTCCATAACCTCATTACCTGTTGATATTTTATCTATCCAATCATTGAGCTTATCAAGCTTCTTAGTTGCATACACCTCTATTAGCATTCAATACCTTTGACCTTTTTAAATTTTAACAATTGTAGGTCCTTGGCCCAAGTATGTACTTCATCCATCAACCCAAAATATTGGTTCACTATGGAAACCAACTTGTCGACACTTTATTGGATGTGGTGCAATAGTTTCAAATTACCTTGTATGATATGCACTCCTCTTTCTTCAAAACAATCATGCCATTGCTGACATGCTTCCAAAAATGGGTCCAACTACGTTGTTGTTTCTTTTCTCACTAATACTGCTGCAAGAGCGATCTTTGGATTTTGCAGGGCAATGGGGCCCACAACTTCATTCAAATAGCCTCTTAGTAGCTCATTTTGCTTCTGCATCATTATCAAATTTGACTCATCCTAGTCCATATGCTGGAACACCTCTTCCATGCAACTTTACCATAAGAAGGAAATGTGTTCTGCACATAGAAAAATATACAAACAAGTATTGAACTAGACTTGCATTGTGCACTCTTGGTTTTCCTTATGGCTCCCAAGTTTTCTGATTATTGATGTAACTGCAACTCAACAAGGTCATAAGTATGATCCTTCTTAACTATCTTGTAGCCTACATCAACAAAAATGAAAGGTACATTGTTCAATCTGTTGGATTGAAAGAATTTATGTGTAATTATCCTTATTTCAAAAGAAATTAGGGGATCTATGATGGTGTCAATTGTCATTCCTCTCTTATTCCACACCGCCCTTGTGTTTTTCTCAATAACCTCTTTTGCATCGCTTATCATGGTCATAGGTCTTCCTAGGGTTGGATACCCTATTAACCTCCACACAATCCTCTTGGCAATATTGATAGCTCCATCCTCTAACCACACAAAGTTGTCATGAATCCTACTCAAAACAATTTTTATCCACTCAGTCTTGAAAATGTTGAGGAAATCTAGGGCATGAGTTAACCCTTTTCTTTCTACAATCTTATATTCCTCCTTCAATATTCAATTTTCACATAATTTTCCAAATAGGTCTTTGATCTCCATGTCACCTATGCTACCCACCTTACATTTGTAACAACATCTTACCTCTTGAATCATTAAAACTTGTGGTGGTATCATTGGTAGCATACTAGAAGGATCTTGCTTGTATGCTATGTTAGGAATTTCTCTAAAGTTTAGTTATCTTATCTCATTACTAATTAATTGAAAATTTAAAACTTCATTTCTCTCTTTAACCTTAACAACAGAAGAATTAGATGCCATATCAATTACCTAGGGTTTACAAAATTTCAAACAACATAGCTCGACACACAATAAATACCTTCACAAATTTGATAATGGTGTCAAATAGTGGTTGAATCCAATCTATAAATGCTTGGAATGATCTCTTCAATTTGATGTAAGCTCTCTCCAAATTTGAATGATGTCAAATGAGTCTAAAATTGACAATATAGCCCTTAAAATTTTGCAATTGATGCTCAATGCTTACACAACTATAAGCTCAGCGACAATAGCAATTCTGATTAACTTGGCTTCCATGAAATTCCTTCTACATTGGGGAGCCACTACGAGCTCAACCAACACTATCATCTATGATAGCTCAACATCAACTAGATTTCACTTGGCAACTTAAGTGAAACTTTTCATGCTCGATGGCAACATGAAATAAGACAAAGCTTAAAAATTTCTTCCAGGTTCTAAACAACACTTTGCATCTTTCTTCATGCACATATAAACTTTTTAGAACTAAATCCTTGGAACTGATGTATGGTATATCATATAAGTATCAGTCCCACAAATACCTCTTCATTGCTTAATAAGGGGTGGTGTGATCACCTAACCCATTGGGTGAAGTGATCCCATTTGAACTTGATGTACTACAACCTTCCTTCTTCTTCCATGTTTTGTTCATCTGCACTTTGACTTCTTCAACATCAATATTTCCTTTTCCTTTGTTGAATTCACTTCTTGGTGCCTTTGACTTTCTTGGACAATGTTTTCTTATGTGACCAGTCTTTAAGAAACTAAAACATGTAGTTTGACTTAAACATCTACTGTAATCACTTCTGAAATGTGTTCTTATGTAATTCAAAAGGAACATTTCCATACTCTTGATAGTAGTGACAACTATACCTAGTATTATAATCCCAATTATAAGAGTCGCCATTTTGCCTTACCTTTGTCTACTTGTTTGATGAACACTTAGGCTTGGATTTGCACTCATATGCTCTATGTCCATACTTCTGACAGTTATTATAGTATCCTTAAAATCTTTTTATGCTCATGGTCTTGGTTCTACATTCATGTGTCTAATGTCCTTGCTTGTTACACTTATGGTAGTGACCCATGAACTTCTACTTAGGATTTTGAATTGTAGTGTTGCTCCTAAAAACATTAGTAGTATGTCCTAATTTTCCACAATTATGAAAAATGGGTTTGGAGTTCTTACCATTATTGCTCCTTTGTTCACCACTTCTAGATGATTCTCCTTCTTTAGTACTGGTGTAACCCAATGGACAATAGTATCACTGTTGGATCTAGGAGATCTCATCAATTGCTCAAAATACTTGATGGATTCAGTTGGTCTATTGAAACTTTCAGCAAACTCTTTTTTTCTTTTCAGATCATTTCTTAGTTGTTCATTCTAACTTTAGTGTTATGATTTCAATATCTTTTCCATTCAATTCATGATTGGTAATCATCATTTGATTCAATGTTTCCAATTCCATGTGAGCAATCCTATTCACCTCTAATGTCTTCTCTTCTAGTCTATTAGTCAGTATCCTTTTTCCATCTTCAATCATGACTTTTTCTTCTTCAATTTTTTTTTTTCTACTTGGTCACCTCACATAGCAATACTAATTGGACTTCTTGTTCTATATTTATATTTCTAACCTCTTTAGTTAGGTTTCCATTCTTTTCCATCAAATCTGCAACTGTTGCACCAAAATCACTTGTGTTTCCATCCACAAATAATTTAGTAGTGTATTCCTCTTCGTATTGTGTGTTATTCTCTTTAATAGCTATTTCTTTCCTTCTCTTCAATGATCACTTCAACTCATCTCTTGCTTCATTCAACTAATGTAGGGAAAGCAGGATTACAATCTTCTGATTCTCAATAGTCTTTCCAAACTTGTAGACTTCCATCTTTAGGATCTTTCCTCAAAGCTGATACCAATTGTTAGAAATATAGTAGGGAATGTAAAATATGAGAGGGGGGATGAATCACTCCTTCAAAAATTTAACCATAAATTCATTCCCCAAACATTCATCTCATAATTTGCACGCAAAATAAAATACCAAATTAAGCATATACATCCAAAGCATGAAAATAAATAATCATTCACACATATGAAACAAGATATGATTACCCAGAAACCCTCCAATGAAAAGTAAAACTGGGGTGGGGATAACACCAACAAATCTTAACTACTGTAGTTGTAAAGAGTATCCAATGAAGGTTACAATGTTTGATCATGAAACATGATCTACCGTGTGAAAGGTTTGCCATGTTAAAGGCTACCAAGATTGTTAGATCTTACCCTGTTAAAGGATTTCAACACCTTGTTAGAAGTTTTTCTGGTTAGAAGACTTCAACTTACAATGAAGTAAGCACCCCGTTAAAGGATTTACAACAACCTATTAATGTTGTAGTGGCAGATTAGATAGATGCTACATGAACTAACATGATAAAAAATGTTATCGGAAGTTATGTCGAAAGTTAATGTCATGTCTTAAATGTTGTCAATTTTAATGTTTGTAATAAAGTCTTGTGATGTGGTGCCATAAATGTAGCCATGATTCAATGAACTCTCCAAGTACAGCCAATTAGGACAAAGAGTGTTTTCTTTTCAGTTGAGACAAATTTCTTTATGAGCTTTGTGTGTTTTAAATAATTAAGCCAACTAAACAATTGACAACTATAGGAAGTTGGCGACAGATTATGATGATTGATTCCTCATAATTTTGAAATGGGTTTCTTTTCTTGTTTGATAGGCTGACGTTTCATCTCTCAAATATAAAAAATAAGAAAGAATTAAAAAGGTAGATTTCGAATGTAATTGGAGGGAATCAAATGCATAATAGAGAGAAAAGAAATAGAAAGTTTTTGAGCTTTATTTTTTATTTTTTATGATTTCAATTTGAATGTGTGATTTTTACTTTCTTTCAAGAATTTAGGAGTCTACATTATAAGAATATACTGATGTTCTAATTTACACATAATAGAATGTAGTTGGGTTTCTTTTGAATCCCATCTAATTTTTTGGGTTTGAATTTCATTATAGAGTATTCAATTTTTAGAATTGTGAATGTAAACATTTGTTGTTTTGAGGGTCATAGTAGTCGATGAAATTATGTTAATCTCTACGATCAGTTTTCGGATCATGGAGGGGTAGGTATCATATTGTCTCCATTCTCTTTTGTTTTCTTGTTTCTATATTCTCTAGTTATACCTACGCAAATCAAAAGTGGTGAATTTGGTGAATATCCTTATGTATTCACCGATATATTGAAAGTCACATAGTCGATATGTGATAAGGGAAAATATTTTTTTGTATATGGAACTTGTAGAAGTTGTAAGTGTCCGAATATTTCATGGTCGGAGGTCAATTTGTGCTTGAGTTTTATATCTCACATGCAAGGAGGTAGTGTGGATTTGGATGTAGTTTGTTGTTGATTGATAATCAATTTTCATTTGTTTTGGTATTTGGGCTTACTTCCAAATGTGAGTAAGTTTTCCATATACCTCAAAGTCAATGTGGAGGACTCCAGTCGGTATATGTTAAGTTGATACAGGAAACAAATGTTGTTACAAGATGTTAAAGAGTCTCTTGTCGCAAGACAGTTTATGAATTGGTATTAAGTAAAGTCAATCAATCAACAATTTATGAAAAGTTAGAAATGATCCTGCAGGTGTATGTGCCACTTGATGTAATTTAGTCGAGTGATTAATTTCCTCCTAAGTTTTCCAAGGTGAGGCTCTGCATCATTTTTGGTATCAGAGCTAAAAAGTTTTTAGATTGTGTGAAATTAAATGTTGTATATTCTTGAGCAAGAGTCTTCAGTAGCGTCAACCACAATGATGACCAATGCAGAGTTAGCTAAAAAGGTTGAGGAGCAGGAAGAGCTCTATCAGAAAGAGAATAAAGAAGTGAAGGGGATATTGGTAGAATTAGCCAGTACACTAGAACACATGAATAATGTCGTTGAGAAGAAAGAAATGAAAATAAAAGAAGAAGAGGAGGAAGAAGTCCTAGATGATGTTGAGGATGAAGTATTTACCGAGAAACCATTTTTTAAAGCTTTGAAGGCTTTGGGAAGAAAACCCACTAAGTTACCTATGTTTATGAGAAAGATAGATGTTGAATTAGTATTGGAATGGATTGAAGCTTTAGAGAATCACTTTGAATGTGAGAAGATTTCAGAATCACAATATGTCAAGTTGGCTAAGTCTAAGATTTAGGGAGAAGCCCTTACATGGTGGAATTTTATACAAGAAGAAAGAGTAAAGAAAGAGAAGAAGAAATTTTGTTCATGGAAGAAGATGGTGTCTATGATAAGAGAGACGTATCTACCTAAATATTATGAAGTACAATTACATTAGAAAAGGTAGAATTTTAGATAAAGAGATATGGATATCTGCACTTATATAGAGGAATTTCAAAAGTTGAGTCTAAGATCAAAATTTGCAGAACTTGAGAGTATCAAGTAATCAAGATACCTAAATGGTTTAAGAATAAACATACAGGAGGAGTTGGAGTTGTTGAGTCCTAACATAGTAGCTAAATTTTATAAACTAGCTTTGAAAGTGGAGGATAAAATCAAGAGGAGACAAGAGAATAACAACAAAAATAGAGGAAGATAGCCATTTAGAGGAAGAGGCACATTTAGAGGAAGAAGCCCAAATTTTCAGCCACAAACAAAGACATATAATAAAGTAAACAAGTTTGATAATTTCAGAGGAAGTTTCAAAGGTAGAAGTTCAAATTTCAGAGGAAGATCACCTGAAAGAATGAATGGAACAATAAGATGTTACTATTGTAACCAAGAAAGTCACATGGTACATAAATATCCAGAAAAGGAAATCTCTAGTACTCATGGAGAAAGGAGAATACACCTTATACAAGAAACTGATTTATAAGATGATTTAGAAACTTATGTTTATCCAGAAAGGGGAGAAGCACTTATGATGAGAAGAACACTTTTGAAGATGCATGTAAAAGAAGAATCACCATAGGGGAATTATATTTTTAGAACTACTTGTAAGTCTGGAGGAAAGGTTTGCAAGGTATTGGTAGGCTATGGTTCTATAGAAAATTTCGTAGCTCTTGAAATGGTGGAGAAGTTAAAATTACCAAGAACACCACATCTATATCCTTACAAAGTGTCTTGGCTGAATAAAGGACAATAGACTATAGTGGAAGAGAAATCTTGGGTTGAATTTCATATTGGAGCATATAAAGACATATTATTGTTTGACATTGTCAATATGGATATGTGTCATTGAATTTTTGGTAGACCATGGCAATACGATCTAAAGGCACAACATGATGGAGTAAAGAACACGTACACCATTGCAAAGAATGGAAAGGTCATTGAATTGATACCTATTATCGAACCAAGGCAAGAAGAATCAAAAGCTACAGAAGCTAAGACCATGGTAATGGGTAAGAAATATTTTTTGAAAGAAGTTAAAGGAAAGAAGTGTCCACTCCTTGCATTAATTCTAGTACCCAACGATAAATTACAGAATGATGCTAAAAATTTGATTGAGGAAAAATAATTAGAAATGGAACATTTGAACTTGAAGGTGGAAGTGATAGAAAAGAAGAAAAAAAAGGTAGTGGAAGAAGTTAAACCAATTTTGGACAAATACAAGGAAATCATAGCTGATGGAATACCAAGAAGTCTTCCACCTATGAGAAAAATCAGTCATTGCATTGATCTGATACCAAGTTCAACATTACCCGACAAGGCTGCATAGAAGCCAACACCACAACAAAATGAAGAAATGGCAAGGTAAATTGAAGAGTTACTTGAAATTGGTTTGATTGGAAAAATTCTAAGCCCATGTGCAGTACTTGTAGTCCTAGCACCAAAGAAAGAAGGAACATGGAGACTATGCACAAATTCTAGAGCATTGAACAAGATCACTATAAGATACATATTTCCAATGCCTAGAATAGAAGATTTACTTGATTGTTTGGGTAAGGAAAGATATTTTTCAAAATTTGATTTAAAATGGATATCATCAAATAAGAATTAGGCTAGGAGATGAATGGAAAACAACATTCAAGAAAAATGAGGGATAATATGAATGGAAGGTAATGCCATTTGGATTGTCTAATGCTCCTAGTACATTTATGAGACTTATGAATGAAGTTCTAAAAGATTTTACAAGAAATTTTGTGATAGTATGTCTAGATGACATTTTAGTTTTTAGTGACACAAAAGAGGAGCATTTGAAACATTTAGACTTAGTGTTGAGGAGGCTACACGAAGAAAAGTTGATGATTAATTTAGAGAAATGCAGTTTTATGCAAGAGGAGCTGACATACCTTGGATTTGCAATCTCAAAATGAACACTCAAGATGGATCCAAATAAGGTAAGTGCAATTCTTTCATGGCCAATTCCCAAAACTATTGCAGCAGTTAGAAGTTTTCATGGTTTAGCCACTTTCTACAAAAAGTTCATTAGAAATTTTAGTTTGATTTGTGTGCCTATTTTGAATACCATAAAAGGAGGGTAGGAATGTAAAATTGTTTGGACAGTATAAGCTAGTGAAGCCTTTTAACTTCTTAAGAAGAAAGTAGCCCAACAAAAAATCCTCGCATTTCCTAATTTTAGTACAGTCTTTCAAATAGAATATGATGTTGTTGAAGTTGATGAAAGATCAACCCCACAGCTCCCAAAAATCACCTGCATGCAAACACCTATCATAGAAAGAGAAGCAAAAGCTATGGAGGCAGAAATTGCCAGATCCATAGATGAGACATTCTTGATGAGCAAAAAAAGGGATTGCTATTATCAAAAGTGAATTAATAAATTACAAAGAGATCAATCCTTATAAAAGGAGATCAAAACCCCAAAAGGGTAACCTAAAGCCTAAAAAAGCTAGGTTGCACATTATAATTAATATAAAATATTAATTATATGCACCTAAGAGATAGCTTAAGAAAACTAGAGTAATAGGAAACTTATTTAATTAAATAAAAGTGATTTAATTAATAAGTGTAAACAAATAATTACTCTAACACCTCCCCTTAAGCAAAGCTCAGGAGGTAACCTAACCTAGCACAACTATGAAAGCAAAAAAATGGGTCCTAGCAACAAGGCTTGATGAGGTACCCAATCACAACAAAATCTCTATGAAATGGAGAAACAGAGAAAACCACATGGGAAAAACCCTACTCGAGAAACCGACAGACTCTATAAAAAAGAAACTGCTGATCTGTAGAACCTCCACAGAAATAGAAGGCACAAACTGAGAGTGTCTATATGGTAGATTATCCATCTCACTGAAATGCATAGATAGCTAGCCACTGCAATTGCCTAGTATATAGGATCAAATAATGAATACATAGATCACACTATCAAACCATCGAACCAAGGAAGCATTAGAAAGAATAGAATAACCCCCCCTTAATGCAGATGGGGTGAGGTGACAGGCAACTGAAAAGTTGGGCCAAAATCCTTTGTAGAAAGAACCAAGAACAATGAGAGAGAATAAGAGGTACAAACACCTATAAAGGCACATGTCACTGACACATCATGGGGCAAAAGAGGAAGAGGACACAAAATCGACATACAACTATCCCCCCATGGCACTTTATAAAATAGTGTGAGTACAACTATCTCAAAACAATGTTCATGAACTTAAAATGCAAGAGTGACACTTTATCTCAGTGTGTTTTCATAAAGATGCTTAAAAATGATATCAACGATGATTAGAAAAGGAAAAAAGATGATACAATAGATAGTACAACCTATAACGAATCATCAAAAGCAACAAAATTGATCCTCAAACCTCCAAGATATCCACCAAAATGCAAAAATAAAAAATATTGAATAGAATATGTCTGGAGAAAAATCTAGAATAACAACTAGCATCACTAAAAAGAGCGCAGAAATAGCTTTCCAATGATATAAAGAAGTCCCAAATCGAAGATCGAATGCTAAAGATATGCCTCCGAGAGTACAAAATAGAACATTTGGCTTTGACTACCAAAATCAACCAAATTGCATCAAAACCCAAAAACAACTACACCAATGTTTTCGTCTTGAAACTAGCTTTTTGGTGCATTTTTCGGATCGAAAAAATACATCCGTGTGCTCAAATTATGGCCAAAAAATCACATATAGCTTTTTAAGACAAACCAAATTGTAGAAAAGATGGTTTGAAGGCCATCAAATTTAGGCTCCAAAAATGATGATGTCAGCACTTGTGGCTGTCAGACCTACTGCGTCAGTACTTTGTTGATGTCACCACTTTAAATGCCAAAAGTGCATGCATTTCTTCTTAAGAAAATAAAAGGATATTTTTTGATTTATTTGTTTTCAAAACTTTTTTAAAAACAATGAAATGCCCTTTTTTTTTTAACAATAAAGCACTTTTGTTTTTAAAACCCTTTTTTTGGAGAAAAAAAAAATCGTCTCTCGTTGGGAAGCATGCTCAATTTTGGGGGCAATTTTTTTTTTTTGCCTCAGATTACAACTGTGTCCAAGTTGTAAATTTTTTATATGGAAATAGGGGTTTTTGGGTGTCAAAAATCTAATGATGAGGTCCATTTGGGCTCAAAATACACCGAAAAAATGACCCCCCCCCCCCCAAATCCAATACAAAATAACTCTTAAAACTAAAACCCTTTGAAAAAAAAAAAAACATAGCTCTAAAAGCCAAGAAAAATCTCTCATAAATTGAATAGGGGCATGAAGATCTGGAGCTCTAATACCATGTTGAAGTTGATGAAAGGTCAACCCCACAGCTCCCAAGAATCACATGCATGCAAACACCTATCACAAAAAAAGAAGCAAAAAGTTATGGAGGCAGGAATTGCCAGATCCATAGACAAGACATTCTTGATGAGCAAAAAAAAGGATTGCTATTATCAAAAGTGAATTAATAAATTACAAAGAGATCAATCCTTATAAAAGGAGATAGAAACCCCAAAAGGGTAACCTAAAGACTAAAAAAGCTAGGTTGCACATTATAATTATATGCAGCAAAGAGATAGCTTAAGAAAACTAGAGTAATAGGAAACTTATTTAATTAAATCAAAGTGATTTAATTAATAATTGTAAACAAATAATTACTCTAATAGATGCCAACAACATAGCAATAGGAGGTGTACTTAGTTAAGAGGGTAGATCTATAGCCTTCTTTAGTGAGAAACTCAATGAAGTTAAATAAAAGTATTCATCATATGATTTGGAAATGCATGTCCTTGTCCAATCCCTTACAAAATGGAGAGACTATTTGATGCCCAAAGAATTCATTGTATACACGGATAACCAGGCCCTTAGTTTCATAAATAGTCAAGAGAAATTGAATCATAGGCATATGAAATGGGTGGAGACATTGAAAGCATTCACTTTTTCTATTAAGCACAAAAAAGGAGTTACAAATTGACATAGTGCAAGGTAGGAGAATCCCCAAAGGAGATGTTCTAGCCCCATGCAAAACAACCACGCAGGGAAAACACAAGACCAAGAAACAGCAAAGCAAGATTTGATACCAACTCACAACTCTTTATTTATAAAATAATTGTTACATGTAATGTACTAGGCTATAAGGCCTTCCTGGTTATGACCAATTACAAAGCAAGTAATAGTTCTGCAAGATGCCTCAAGATCCAAATCAAACCCTAGCTAGTCCAGATCCACACCCTGGTAGAAACCTCCAATGAAGATCTCAACTTGTGCTTGAAATCCCACCAAGCAATCTCCTTGTTTATCAAGCTATAGCTACTAGCTCTGCCCCAACTTCAACCAAGATCCAAGTGTAAATTGCCTCACATTCAGTGGTTTGTCCACACATTCATAACTCCATCACAATCCTGCTATAAACTGCCTCACATTTGGCACTTTGTCTACAAACTCAAAAAAAATTCGCTCTTCAGCTGAAAATAAAATGACTAAAGACTTCCCCACAACCCCTAATTATACTAATCTAAGCCACAAGTTAGCCCAAAATACAAATTAAATACAAATACATAAATTAAATGCCACAAGTCGGCTAACAATAGCACTTAAATGCCCAAAATTGATGTTTGAATAAAATTATGATATCTCCTAGCTCCAAATGAATTTGAACTTGTGCTTTGGACCGTAGTTATAAATCTAGGCTCTCTTCAATCCCTAAAATTTTCATCCTCTAACTCATTGTGAAAAATTACTTACATAGCTTGCAACAGGAACCAAATTCCTAAGCAAGTTTGAGCTCCAAAGACCATGACGAGCTCCATTAGACCATGTCAAGCTACATAGACCATGCCGAGCGCCATTGACCATACCAGGCCCCAAGACCATGTCAAAATCCAAGACCATGCCAAGCTCCATAGACCATTCCGAGCTCCAAGATCATGTCGAGCTCCATAGACCATGCTGAGTTCATAGACCATGTCGAGCTCCATCGAACATGTCGAGCTCCAAAGAACATGCCAAGCTCCAAGACCATGCTGAGTTTCATAGAACATGTCAAGCTCCCAGAGCATGCCAAGCTCCCAAACCATGTTGAGAATAGTCCTTCTTCAACCAAGTACCAATCCAAGCACCCTCCAAAGAAACTACTGATCCTCCTCCCATGAACTCCAAAGTAGTCACGAAGAAAAGCCAAGATGCTCCTGCATCAAAAATAAGGTTGTTGATGTGCTAAGTAGAAGAACTTTGACTACGTCACAAATTCAGTTGGAAACTACATGAATTTCAAATCTGAAAGATATGTATGTTAATGATGTTGATTTTAAAAAAATTTATCAATCAGGTACTAAGCTGGATGATAGATACAATCATGAGTATGCTAATTTTCTGATTTAAGAAGGGTTATTATTCAAAGGAGGACAACTTTTCATACCAAAATGTTCGGAGAGATAACATCATACAAGAGAAACATAGTGGAGCATTATCTTGTCACTTTAGACTAGATAAGACTTTAGAGTTGGTTCCTAGACATTACTTTTGGCCAAAGTTACAGAAAGATCTGAGAAAATTTGTGGAAGAGTGCACCATTTGTCAGAAAAGTAAAGATAAAATTACTAACGCAAGAATTTCTTCAAGACCATGGGAAAGTATCAGTATGGATTTTGTTATGGGATTACCAAGAACTCAAAAGGAGTATGATAGTGTTTTTGTTGTTGTAGAAAGATTTAGCAAAATGGCACATTTCTTACCATGTAAATCCACCAAAGGTGCTTCATACATAGTAGATTTATTCTTCAAAGAGATAGTTCGAATTCATGGATTAACATTCAATATTATTTCAGAAAGAGATGGCATATTTGTAGGTCATTTTTGGAGGACCCTTTGGAAGAAACTTGGCACACATTTATCTTTTTCATTTGCATATCACCCACAAATTGATGGCCAAACGAAAGTTGTTAATAGATCTTTGGGAATTTTGTTAAGATGTCTTACAAAACAACATGGAGAAAAATGGGACTCTATACTTGCTCAAGTTGAATTCTCATGCAATGATATAATGAATTGAAGTATAGGAAAATCTCCATTTCAGATTGTGTATGGTACACACCCATGAGGAATTCTCGAGCTGAGAGAACCTCTAAACACTTTTTCAACTAGTTCACATGGTGAAGAATTTTTTAAAGCTATTAAAGATGTCCAAGATCAAGTCAAGTTATAGCTACAAAATTCAAATCAGAAATACAAAGAATTTAATGATTAGAAAAGGAGAGAATTACAACTCAAGATTGGTGATTTAGTGTGGGCATATCAGAAGAAAGAAAGATTGGTCCTTGTCAAATTCTAGAAAAATATGGACACAAAGCATACAAGATTTTGTTACCTACAAACATTGGTATTTCACCTATACTTAATGTTTGTGATCTCACACCATGCAAAGGTTCAGAAAACCAACCAGTACATGAAGATTCAGTAACATCAGATTTTTGGCAAGTATCTAAACCAACACCACCTCAATTGGAGAAGATACTCGATAGAAAGATAAAGAAGACTCACAGGAGACAATATACTCAGCATTTAGTCAAATGGAAGAATAGACCAGCAACAAAAGCTATTTGGATGGATGAGAAACAAATCAGCAAGCATGGTTCATCATTAAAACATCTCATCTCAAGAGGACTTGAGATTCATTCTACAGGGGAGTATGTTGTAGTGGTAGATCAAATAGATGCTACAGGAACTAACATGGTTAAAAATGCTATAGGAAGTTATGTAGAAAGTTAATGTCATGTCTTAAATGTTCTCAATTTTAATGTTTGTAATAAAGTCCTATGATGTGGCATAAATGGAGCAGTGATTCTATGAACTCTCCAAATATAGCCACTTAGGACAAAGAGTGTTTTCTTTTTAGTTGAGTTAGTTGTCTTTATAATCTTTGTGTGTGTTTTAAATAATTAAGCCAACTAAACAATTGACAGCTACATGAACTAGATGGTAGATTTTGATGATTGATTCCTCATAATTCTGAAACAGGTTTCTTTTCTTATTTGATAGGCTGACGTTTCATCTCCCAAATCTTAGCAATAAGAAAGAATTAAAAAGGCATATTTTGAATGTAATTGGGGGGAATCAAATACAGAATAGAGAGAAAAGAAATAGAAAGTTTTTAAGCTTTGTTTCTAATTTTTTATGATTTCAATTTGAATGTGTGATTTTTACTTTCTTTCCAAAATTTGGGAGTCTATATTATGAGAATATACTGATGTTATAATTTACACATAATAGAATGTGGTTTGGTTTCCTTTTGAATCCCATCTAAGTTTTTGGGTTTTGAATTTTATTACAAAGTATTCAATTTTTAGAACCGTGAATGTAAACATTTGCTATTTTGAGGATCATAGTAGTCGATGGGATTATGTTAAACTCTTTGCAACTAGTTTCAAAGATCATGGAGGGGTATGTATCATACTATCTACATTCTCTTTTGTTTTCTTGTTTCTATGTTCTCTGGTTATACCCGTGTGGATCAAAAGTGGCAAATTTGGTGAATATCCTTATGTATTCACCAATATATTGAAAGTCACATAGTCGATATGTGATAAAGGAAAATATTGTTTTTTATATGGAACCTATAGAAGTTGTAAGTGCCTGAATATTTCATGGTTGGTGGTTGGTTTGTGCTCAAGTTTTATATCTCACATGCAGGGAGGTGGTGTGGATTTGAATGTAGTTTGTTGTTGATTGATAATCAGTTTGTATTTGTTTTGGTATTTGGGTTTACTTTTGAATGTGAGTAAGTTATCCATATACCTCAAAGTCAATGTGGAGCTTGGTCGGTATATGTTAAGTTGATGCAGAAAACAAATGTTGTTATAGGATGTTAAAGAGGTTCTTGTCACAAGACATTTTATGAATTGTTATTAAGTAAAGTTAGTCGGTCAGCAATTTGAGACAAGTTAGAAATGATCCTGAAGGTGTATGTGCCCCTTGATGTAACTTAGTCGAGTGATAAATTTCCTCCTAAGTTTTCCAAGGTGAGGCTCTACATCAATTAAGATTACTCTGTTAAGAAATTTAACTACTTCACCTGTTAGAATGTCGCAACAATGATCCTACAATTAACACTTTGTTGCTAGATAACAGATCACCTATTTGCATGTATCCTTGATCCTCCTCCAATTAAATCTATCTTTTTTTCCCTCTAATTCCTTTCCTCTATTCTCCTCTAACTGATTATGCAATGTAATACTCAATCACAATTCATTAGCCACCATGAATACTTTTTTTGCACATGCAAAGTTTTCTCTTTGCTCCCACCATGTTTTAGGGTTTGTCCTCCTTAAGAAGATCTAGGTGACTCAGGGTTAGGTATAAATCAACAATTGTAATTCATCCATCTAGCCCCTCAATTCATCCCTTTAACTGATTGGTTGCATTTACTGCATAGGGATTCTCAATTGAGATTTGTTCTTATCATCTAGGATCGCGAAAAAATCCTTAAGTCGGCTCCAAAAATGTTTACATAGTAGTTTGTGCCATTACAAACAACTATATACAAACTCTTTTGCTTGACATCTGAAGTCCCTGATGCTCAACATCGATTGCAACTTCAATGTTGTCACTTGGTATCTGAATGACTTGACACATACTAACTCAACACTAACTATTTTCTTGACACTTACTAACTCACTTGACATGCATTATCTAACATGTTATGCTTAGCATGCATTACTTGTTTGGCATGATCTAAGTTCTACCTTGTAAATGACTTAGTGTATAGACACTCATATGTCAAAACCAATCTGAGATCAACACCAAGAAGCTTAATTTATAGTAAAGTCTTCTAAATTAATTCATATTGCCTCCAATAACGAGGTTGAACTAAGAGCTCTCCTTGAAGGACTATGGCTAAGTTCAAAATTAAATATCAAAAAATAGGAAATAGAGGGAGACTTTGATGTCATAATCAATTCCCCCTACAAACATGCAATGCCAAAATGGAATTTGGGGGCATTAATGTCTAAAGTAATAGAATTCGACCCAAGTCATTTAAGGAAACAATAATTAGTCATATATACAGTGAAGGTAATAGGTGTAGTGCCTACCCTTGGTTTACATTTTTGTTTTTATTGCCGAACTGTTTTAGGCCAGTTTTATGCTCGATGATTAGTAGCATTATTTTTTAGATTATTTGATATTGTTTCAAATGCAGTTGATTTTATAATGAGATTACTTGGTACTCTATACTTCATGTATGCATGATGATTATTACAATGTTTTCAGTTATTGATGATGATTAGTTAGATGGATTATCATATGTGTTTTCTTATGGATACTTACCCCATATTGCATGTGTATGGTGTGTGTGTTTATTTTTTTTATGTATGACGTTTTTGATGTGGTTAAGGAAGGGAGTCGTAGTCACTTGCTAGTCGGGATCTATACGATGCACCACTTCTTGCCATCGCCTGTTTAGCTTAGAATATTGTGTTTGTACATGCGTGGATTTTATGTAGGTTGTAGGTACTGGGTATCGACTTCCCTGAATTGCCAGGATGAGCATACCCTATCACATTATCTCAATGGTAAGAGAGGGGAGATAAATTCTTAAGTCTAAATCCCAAACCTTTAAGTCATTTGTCCTAGATAATTAGGACAAGTATCCGAGTTGAGTACCCTCTGAATGTGTCAGATGACGTTAATTCATGATTATAGCCATTTAGTTTGATTTTGCATGTGTTTTTCTATAATGAGTTTTTGTATTTTTTTTTTGAGTATTTAGTGAATTTTCTATTAATTAAGTCTAATTAAAAGATCTAATTAATGATTTAATTTAATGAAAAATTATTATGATATTTTAATATTTAATTATATTTAATTAATTAGAAAATTAATTAAATAAAATGAATTAAATTTGAAGATAAAAGTTATAAGAATAAATTTAGAACATGATAATATTTATTTAATTTAATAATAATATATTTAGAGTTCATTTTTAAATAAATGTTAAATATTATTATTATTTAAGTTAATAAATATTTTATCAATTAAATGTTTAAAAATAAATTAAGAAGTGGAAAAAGAAATTAATTTATTAAAAGTTTTATAATTGCATGATGTGTGCATGAGATTAAATTTAATAAATTAATTAAAAGAGAAGTCGAGTGAAAATTAAATAAAGTTATTTTATAAAGTTATAAATGTGCATGGAAAAGATTAAAAAAATTTAATAATGAGTTGAAGTTTGGTGAGCAGAGAGTTCTCTTGGGTGAACGCACAATTAGTGCCTTGATTTTAGGAGAGAACTTCGTATCACAACTTGGGGGTTCATTTTCGAGGGACCGCAAATTTTGGAAGAGGGAGAAATTTTAGGAAAAGAGAAGCTTTTGTGATGAGGGAAATTCTCTATAAGCTTCTTGGGCGTAGCGATTAGCATTAGTGTTTAGGTAGACGCTTGTGTTTATTTGCTCAATTTATTATGCTCTTCTTTACTTGTCTTCATCGTGACTGTGGATTGATTGTCTGTGTTTTATTGTGACAAATCTTTCAATCTTTTAATCTAAAATTTCTTATATGCATGTTGTTTTTGTCTGTATATGAGAGGATTGAAACATTAGAGCAATCCTCCATTCATAGAATTAAGATTGAGAAATTAAATTTAGGAAGGGTTTTGAAAGAAAAGAAAATTATAAAATGAGAAATTCAAATGGTTGATAGTAATTCTTCTATCAAAATATATTTACAAATGATATTTAAAATATATATATATATATATATGTACATATATATATGTACATATGTATACATATATATATGTATATACATGTATATACATGTATATATGTACATATATATATGTATATACATGTATATATATGTATATATGTACATATGTACATATATATGTACACATATACATATATATGTATATATGTACACATATACATATATATGTATATATGTACATATATACATATGTATGTACATATATACATATATATATGTACATACATATATATATATGTACATATATATACATATATATGTATGTACATACATATGTATATATGTACATATATATGTGTACATATATATGTATACATATATATATACATAGATATATATGTACATATATACATATATATGTACATGTATACATGTACATATATATGTACACACACACACACATATATATATATATATATGTACATATATATATATCTATATATATATATATACATATGTACATATATATATATGTACATATATATGTACACATATATGTACATGTATACATGTATATATATATATATACATATGTATATATATCTCTATATATATATTTACATATATATGTATATGTATATATATATGTATACATATATATGTATACATATATATGTACATATATATATACATATATGTACATATATGTATATATATATGTTGTTGATAAATTGTCTGTTTATAAATAAATTATTTTTAAAAAATAATAATAATAAATTTAAATTTAAAAATTAATGAGGTGGGGGTGGGGCTTTATTTTTCCACACCCCAACCAATGGTCGTTTAAACCTATGTACGTAGGTGGTGCTATGGCCTACGGCCGCAGGTATTAAAGGGCCGACAGACCCTTTTAAAACAAAACACACATAAGTATATGTAATTTTTTTTTTTGAGTTTTAATTTTTATTAATATTTTTTATAAATAAGTTTTATTTAATATTAAATTTAATTTTTAATAAATTTTTAATTATATTTAAATTTAGTTAATTTTTAATTAATGAATTGTATTAACAAATTTTATTAATATTTATTATTTTATAAATGATTAATAAAAATATTAAATATTAATATTTTATATGATTATTAGTTAATTAAATATAAATTTAATAAGATTAATTAATAATGGAAGGCGTTAAATTACGTTTTGAATTTATTTAATTATTATAATATTGATGTATTATTTATTTAATTATGTTTTGAATTTATTTATGTATACATATATATGTGTACATATATATGTACATATATATATGTATGTACATATATATGTATATATGTACATATATATATATATGTATGTACATATATATGTATATATGTACATATATATGTATATATCTATGTACATATATATGTATATATCTATGTACATACATATATATGTATGTACATATATATGTATATATCTATGTACATATATATATATGTATGTACATATATATATGCATATATGTACATATATATGTATATATATATGTACATACATATATATGTATGTACATATATATGTATATATATATGTACATACATATATATGTATGTACATATATATGTATGTACATATATATATACATATATATGTACATATATGCATATATATGTACATATATATGTGTACATATATATGTATACATATATATATACATAGATATATATGTACATATATATGTACATGTATACATGTACATGTATACATGTACATATATAGATATATATTTATATATATATATATATATATATATATATATATGTATACATGTATATATATATATGTACATATGTATATATATATCTATATATATATGTACATATATATGTATATGTATATATATATATGTACATATATATGTATACATATATATGTACACATATATATGTATACATATATGTACATATATATATGTACATATGTACATATATATGTACATACATATGTATATATATATATATATATACATATATGTATATATATATGTTGTTGATAAATTGTTTGTTTATAAATAAATTATTTTTAAAAAATAATAATAATAAATTTAAATTTAAAAATTAATGAGGTGGGGGTGGGGCTTTATTTTTCCACACCCCAACCTATGGTCGTTTAAACCTATGTACGTAGGTGGTGCTATGGCCTACGGCCGCAGGTATTAAAGGGCCGACAGACCCTTTTAAAAGGAAACACACATAAGTATATGTAGTTTTTTTTTTTGAGTTTTAATTTTTATTAATAATTTTTATAAATAAGTTTTATTTAATATTAAATTTAATTATTAATAAATTTTTAATTATATTTAAATTTAGTTAATTTTTAATTAATGAATTGTATTAACAAATTTTATTAATATTTATTATTTTATAAATGATTAATAAAAATATTAAATATTAATATTTTATATGATTATTAGTTAATTAAATATAAATTTAATAAGATTAATTAATAATGGAAGGCGTTAAATTACGTTTTGAATTTATTTAATTATTATAATATTGATTTTGATAAAATCATAGATTATTGTATTGATAATCAACAAGTATTAATTATAATAATTTAAATAAATAATTACTTTTGGAATATTTTAAGAAATCGATTTAAAATCGAATAGGGATAATTATGCAATCATTTAAATATAAGAATGGGTTAATTGTAGGGGTCAACTATGAAACTTATTTACTCAAAAAACATATTAAACTGGAAACTTAAACCTTACTGTTTAACTCAACTATGTGATTTCAAACTCAAACCAAACTATGAAACTGTATTGTTTTGTTTGTTGTTTGTGCTTTTGGGTTTCGGGGTTTGACCTAGCTTGACGAATCCTAGGATGTTACCAGAGGCTCAATGTAATGACCCTTACCAACAGGCCATGAAAAAAAACCCTACATTTAATACACTGTTGAAAGTATATTGCTGAATTAAGAAATTGTTCTACTTAAATAACTGATGTAAAATAGTGTCAATGTATTCATTCAAAGATCGCCAAAATGTTTTTACATATGATATGCAATTTTCAGCACTGAAACATTACAACATGGCACATTACAGACAAACCCTAATTGTCTAAATCCAACTAAGAACTTGTTACAACTACAGACTGAAATGAAGAACCTGGATTGATCAAATGTTGGAGGCTGAATGCTGAAGATGAAGATGATATGATGAAAGTGCAACTCCAGTTGAAACTCCAAACCAGCAATTGAGCACAAGAGAAAGGACCGAAATATCCTTCCCATAGCTGCAATAATTCAGGTGATCTTTCATGCCCTCAAAATTGCGTACCAATTGAGAGTTTTCGTTCTCAAAGGCCAATTGTGACTACTTGCAGAAATCCTAGGTTCCACAATGCACATCAACAAATATCAATATAAATCTCAATGATAGGCAATGAGCCCTCAATGCCTATTTATTCTTTTTTTCTCAATAGGTCGGCCTCCTTTTTTATTTTTTCTCCGCTTTTTCAAGCAACCTCTAGAAGATTGTTTTATTTAATGACTTAATAAAATATATCACTTTATTAAGTTAATTAAATATAAAGTTACCTTGTAATATATATATTTTTATTGATAACTTTATAAATAATTAACTCCTCCAAAAAATAGGACATTATAGGTCCGCCCCACCTAAAATTGCTTGGCCTCAAGCAATCTTAATGTTGGATGAATCACTTCTCCCTCCCAAGTAGCATCTTCAATAGGTAAATCTTTCCGCTTAACTAGATACTCTCTGATTACTCTCCTGTGAAGCTGCTTCTCTCTACTATCCAGAATGGATTCTGGCACTAAGATTAATTTCCCCTCATCATCCAAGGGAGGTAATACTACAGAAGGCATCACATTCTGACCCAACGCCTTTTTGAGGCGTGATACATGAAACACATTGTGCACTCTACTGTTTGTGGGAAGCTCCAACTCATAAGCCACCTCACCAACTTGCTTGATGATCCTGAATGGTCCATAATAGTGTGGCTTGAGTTTCTATGCACCACTCTTCTTGAGAGTGGACTGCTTATATCGCTACAACATGAGGTAAACCATATCATTTACCTCAAAACTATGCCCAGTCCTCTTCTTGTCTACATACTGCTTTTGCTGGTTCAGAGCTCTAGCAATGTTATCTCTGAGAGTAGCAACTATATCCTTACTTTCCTGTAATAGTTCACCTGCACGGGGTACTTGACTATCTCCCAACAACAAATCTAAGAAACTAGGTGCCTCATAACCGTAAAGTGCCATGAAGGGTGTCATTTGTATAGTCATATGATATGTAGTATTCTAATAATACTCACAAAGATATATCCATCTAACCCAAGCTCGTTTTTGATCTGCCACATAATTCCTCAGATACCCTTCCACCCATTTGTTTACAATCTTCGTTTGACCATCGGTCTATGGGTGATAACTAGTGCTAGGTGTAAGATTAGTGCCACACAACCGAAATATCTCCTGCCAAAAGTGACTCATGAAGCGACTGTCCCTGTCACTCACAATGCTCCGAGGCAAAGCATGTAATCTAAAAACCTCCCTGAAGAAGACCTCTTCCACCTGAGTTGTTGAGTATGTAGTAGTGATAGGGAAGAAGTGAGCATATTTTGTCAGCCTATCCACCACCACATAAATACAATCGCGCCCCTGGGCCCTGGGCAAGCCCATGATAAAATTCATAGAGATGCATTCCCACTTCCTGTCAGGAATAGGAAGTGGTTGTAGGAGTCTTACTGGATAAGTGTGCTCTTGTTTGTTCTACTGGAAAACTTGACATTCATGCACATACTACAAAACATCAACCTTAAGTCCCTTCCAAGTGAACCACTCCCGTACTAACCTGTTTACGTCTTGAAATACCTAGGATGGCCTGCTGTAGGTGAGTTATGGAATGCTCTCAAAATCAACTACTTTACTTTCGATCCTAGGGCTAAGTAAATCCTATTATTGTAAATGATCAAATCATCTACGAGAGTGTACCTAGTGTCGATCACTTTTCCCTCCACTATATCAGAGGCCCATGTGTCTCTGGCATATTTTGCTACAATCAAGTGTCGCCAGTCCTCTGATATTTGAATCATAGAAGTGAGGTGTGGCCTACGGGATAAAGCATCTGTAGCAACATTATGTGTCCTCTTAAGATAGGTGATATCAAAATCATAGGCCTGCAACTTACTCACCCACTTTTGCTAACGATCATTTAGGTCTCACTATCCCAAAAAGTGCCTCAAACTATTATGATTAGTTTTAATACAAAATTTTTTGCCCACAAGATACTATATGAATTTTGCCAAGGCATGCATGATGGCCAACATCTCCTTATCATATATGTTGAATGAGCTCTTAGGCCCTCTGAGTTTCCTGCTCTCATAAGCTATAGGATGTTTTTCTTGCATGAGTACAACACCAACTCCCTCTCCAGAAGCATCACATTGAAGCTCAAATGGCTTCGTGAAATCAGGCAATGCTAATACTGGGCATGTAGTCATTATTTCCTTGAACCACATAAAATAGTCCTATGCCTCCCTAGTCCACACAAATCCCCCTTTCCTTAGAAAATTTGTCATGGGTGTTGCATGTCGTGAGTAGCCACTGACAAACCTGTGATTGAATCCACATAGACCAAGGAACCCCCTTAACTGTGTAAGGTTCTCTGGTGGTGGCCAATCAACAATAGTGCGGATCTTTTCATGATCCATTTGCACTCCTTCTGCACTAATGATGTGTCCAAGATACAACAGTTTTGTCATCCCCAAATCACATTTGGACTCCTTGGCATACACGGACTCCCTCTGTAAAATGCTCAATACTGTCTCCAAGTGCTCTAAATGTTCCTGCCATGTCCTGCTATAGATCAAAATATCATCAAAGAACACTAGCACAAATTTCCTCAACTGATGGTAGAAGACCTTGTTCATAGTGGACTAAAAAGTGGCAGGTGCATTAGTCAAACCAAAAGGCATGACTACAAACTCAAAATGCCCACAATGACATCTGAAAGCAATTTTTTCAATATCTTGCCCTCAAACTCTGATTTGGTGATAGCCTGATCTCAAATCAATTTTTGTGAAATAACAAGCCCCATGCAATTCATCTATCATCTCATCAATGCATGGGATGAGATACTTGTTCTTTATAGTTCTCTTATTCAACACCCTATAATCAATACACATTCGTAGAGTTCCATCCTTCTTTTTTACCAAAACAACAGAAGAGCAAAAGGTGACTTACTTGGTCTGATGTGTCCCATTGCTAGCAACTCCTTGATGGTCCTCTCAATCTCATCTTGGAGTCATTTTTTGTGCCAGTATGGTGTGATCATGACAGGCTTAGTGTCTTCCTCTAGCTCGATAATGTGCTCAATACCTCTATCTGGTGGCTTGCCTAGTGGAATCTCACTAAATACCTTCTCATACTTGATTCTCAATTTTTGAATATCTGGATGATATTCAGTCTTATGTTTCTCCTCCTGGGTAGGCATCAAGGCACATATTGCTGCCCACTCTATATTATTATGCCTGGCTAATCTCTCCAACTGCCTAAATGAGATAGTCCTGACATTCACCATTACAGATAGCCTTCAGCACATGAGTCCTATCATCCACCATGAATCGTATCTCCATATCCTCCAATCTCAAGGTGACCTCCTTCAAAGAATGTAGCCATTGCATCCCAAGTACTATGTCCATGTCACCCATGTTGACCACATGATAGTCGACCTTAAACTCATAGTTGTTCAGGCACAAAGGTAGATCTCGCACCATCCTGTCACAATGAAGAGTATATCCATCGGCTACCTTGACTCTTAGTCCCTCGAACTCCTCAGTAATGAGTCCATGCCTCTCCAAAAATTGTGCATCAATGAAATTATGCGTGGCACTTGTATCCAACAAAGTAATAACCTTATGTTTGGCCAAGACTCCCCGAAATCTAAAAGATCCCTCTCTTTGAATACTAGACAGACGTGCCTCCTGTAAATTTAGCTCTGGAGCCTGATGGGGTCACAACCCAAGAACAGAATGGACACAACAAAAAAGGAAAAATTATATTAACTGAGAAAATAAGCTAGTACAAATAGTACAGGAAAATAAACTTCAAAACATGTCCTAAGGGCTTACAATAGCATAAATCTGGAGATAATTTCTCCTTTCAATACCTCCCCTCAAACTCCACTCCGAACTACCTTTTACAATGCCAAAAATCTCCTTAAATAGACCCCAGAGGGTTAAGGACTAGGAGTACATTCTAGAAAGTGCTAGTAGGCATCCACCGACCAAATAGAAGGTTCCAGAAGCTGCGTTAGAAGTCGGTGCAAATCTAGAAGAATCCAGAAATGGTAACCGAACTTTCGAGAGGCATAACTTTTGAACCGTAGCTCCGATTGATGAACCATTTACATTTTTGAAAAGCTCTCAAAGCGCTCTATAGCCTTATGGACAAGCTATGCTCATCCCCCATTTTTTGGCCCTTTTCGAGGTCATTTAATGCCCCTAACCTGACTTTGAAGCATTCTTAGGAAGTCTCCAAAACCCAAAAAATTGCAATAACTTTCAAACCGTGGGGCCTTTTGACCTGATTCTTTTTCTGGAATGCTCTAAATTACAATTACATTCATCTAGCCAATTTACACCTCCTAGTTCACCAAAATGATGGCCCAATTACATGCTCCTATTTTTTCAGGATTTTCTAGCACACTGATAGTGGAACTGTGAGAGTTGGAACCTTTATTTGACCCAAATGGGTATCCAAAAATAAAAACACATGAAACAAAAAATAAGTCTAAGTACATTTTTTTTGGGTGACACAGGATTGCCCTTATACCTCTGGATGCTCCTGCATTAGAGCCTCTTTTTTCTTAGCACTATCTACCTCTTGTTCACCCTCTACCTCATCAGGATCCTCATCATGGTGCTCTGAGATGTCTGAATTTGAACCTTCATAATAAGCCCACATCACCTGGTTAGCCTTCCCCTTAGGGCTCATAGGACAATCATGACCAAACTCATAGGGACCTTTGCAAAAGAAGCATAGCTTCTTCCTACGCAGGTCATTAAGTGTTTCCTTATCCCAAGGTGTAGCTGGCTTTCCTTTTGAGTCACTAACCTTCTCTTTACCCTTGCTGAATTCCCCTTTGTTATCTCTAAATGATGAAGAACCCTTTGAACTAAACCAATTTTCTGGAGCTGCAAGTTCCATACTGCAGGCTTTCTTCATGGCTTCTTGTAATGTAGGAGGATCAAAGGCCTTTACCCACCCCTTGAGTGGTTCAGTTAATCCCTCTGTGAATAAAATGACTAGCCTCCTTTCTGAAATGCCAAGCACCATCATTGCAAGCTTCTGGAAGTCATTGATAAATTGTTCTAAGCCTCCTGACTATCTCAACTAGGCTAACTCCTAGAAATAAACTTCAAGATTTTTTTTATCAAACCTTTCTATCAATATATCCACAAACTCCTAATAAGTGGTTACCTAATTGTGTTGCAATGTGATCATGCAATGTGTCCACCAATCATGTGTTTCCCCATCTAAGTGTAAAGTGGCATACTTGAGTACTTCAAATTCTGTCATAGTCTTCAGAGATAGGAAAGTATCCACCTTATGAATCCAAGCACGAGTAGTCATTTTTCCACTGCCATCAAATGTGGGTAATACCAACTTGTTGGTGACTTGTTGTAACTCACTGTGTTTATCTGCCTAGTAGCTCTGTAGTTTGGGTACCTGTCAAATGTCCATCCATCCTATACATATCTTGGTAATGAATCCCACTCATTCCTTTCTTGACAGAGTTCATCTACAATATCTGCTACCATAGCATCAGATGTGTGTGGTGGAGTTTCTTCCCTGAATGTAGGACGTGTGGGTCTGCCAGCTATTCTAGACCATGTACTATGTTGTGATCCTGCTATGCTCCTATCATCTTGGTCATTATTATAATTATTTCTCATATTTTCCCCAATCAAATGTTGCATCATAACCATCATTGCCTATGCACTTGCCTCTATTGACTATAGAAGCCTCTCCTGATGCTGTAAAGTCTCATCATCATGCATAGTTCTGGGTGGGCTTTGACAATGTCTCTCAGCCATATTCTCAGTTATGTTGATTTTTTGTAAACTAAATTGGCTACATAAACCCTATCAGGCTAGCAGGAAACCGCTCTGATACCACTGTAGTGACCCTTACCAACAGGCCATTAAAAAAAAACCCTAAATTTAATACACTGCTGAAAGTATATTGCTGAATTAAGAAATTGTTCTACTTAAATAACTGATGTAAAATAGTGCCAATGTATTCATTCAATGATCACCAAAATGTTTTTACGTATGATATGCAATTTTCAGCACTGAAACATTACAACATGGCACATTACAGACAAACCCTAACTATTTGAATCCAACTAAGAACTTGTTACAACTACAAACTGAAATGAAGAACCTAGATTGATCAAATGCTAGAGGCTGAATGTTGAAGATGAAGATGATATGATGAAAGTGCAACTCCAGTTGAAACTCCAAACCAACAATTAAGCACAAGAGAAAGGACTAAAATATCCTTCCCACAGCTACAATAATTCAGGTGATCTTTCACACCCTCAAAATTGTGTACCAATTGAGAGTTTTCATTCTCAAAGGCCAATTGTGACTACCTGCAGAAATCTTAGGTTCCACAATGCACATCAGCAAATATCAATATAAATCTCGATGATAGGCAATGAGCCCTCAATGCCTATTTATTCTTTTTTTCTCGATAGGTTGGCCTCCTTTTTTATTTTTTCTTCACTTCTTCCAGCAACCTCTAGAAGATTTTTTTATTTAATGACTTAAAAAAATATATCACTTTATTAAGCTAATTAAATATAAAGTTACCTTGTAATATATATATATTTATTGATAACTTTATAAATAATTAATTCCTCCAAAAAATGGGACATTACACTCGGGGGTTATGTGATTGTGATGTTATGATGTTTTGATCTCGATTCTTTAAACCCAACCATGGTAATGTGTCTGGTATGCTTTATGATGTGTGTTGATCTATTGATTGTTATTGTTTTCCACTGTTCTTGTGTGACACTGAGGTGAATGTGTGACCTACTTGACTTAACCTTTTTTGAGTCTCGATCAGTTATATTTGGATTGCTTTCATGTCACTTTTATAGGACTGAGGTATTTGTATGTTTTGTTAATGGTGATGTAATGTTATGTCATGTTTGACTTAACCATTATGAGTCTTTGATCAGTATTATTTTTGGGATGCTTTCTAGTTGCTTGTAGAGAACTGATGTGATTATTATGATTATCTTTTTGATGCTTTCCAGTCACTTGTACAAGACTAAGCTGATTTTATATGATTCTTTGATTTATACTTTTATGAGCCTAGGGTAGGTAATTTATATGTAGTGTCGATAAGTGGCTTGCAATGGGGGTCGGGGCCCTAAGTGGTTCCCAGGGTAACCCATTGTAAGTTGTTTAATAAGTAAAAACATTACACTAAATGGGAATAAAATGAACCTAATAAGAGTCTTTGTATGTTCTCGCCCATGCCTCGAGTGCTAGTACAAATTAGGATGGGAGTAGAGAGAACGTTTGGTTGCAACCTTGCATCCGTAGTATGCCTTGTCAGTACGAGAGGATACTAGTGGCTGCATAGGGATCACTAGGGGGCCAGGGTCTTGAGAGATTCTCAAGGTAACTCTAGCATGATTCGTGCGATGAAATTTTCCCACTTACATAGTAGGTTTCCTACGTGTCTTTGTGTGCCTCTAGGAATAGATGTCGATTTATCTAAGAACCCTTGAGTTAGAATACTTTTAGGATTTCTCGGACTTAGAGAGTACTTTTGGTATTTGGTTTGACATCCTATTTGGGACTTGAGACTATCTCCTCAATGTGGTGGGAGTGGGCCATTTAGGTTCCACACGATCGAGTGGTAGTACTTTTTACTCCTACCATTGAGATCCATCCATAGTCACCATGGTTGGAGCATTTCTTGTCTGCATTTCCTTTCATTCTATCTATGTATCATTATGATGGACAATTATATTTTATGATGGATGTTTATATCTTTTATGATCGATGGATGTATCATGTATGGTGGATGGTTTTATTTATTTTATTGTACTTTGTATCATGGATTCGAGAAGGATGTATTTCTATTTCTACATATGTATTTTTTTTAGCCTTTCATACCCTATGACATGTACAGTGGATGATTGAGCATTCTGAATTTAATTTTCCAAGGGGCATTCATAACAAATGTATATTATTTAAATGGACATTGGACTTTTTAATTATTCTTTCATGTGGATGTGGTAGTTTTTAGACTTAGTATTAATTAAAGTTTAAATGTGACTCAACATCATGGGATCCTTCAAAAGGATCAATCCTAGGGAACAAGCTAGTTGGGATTGCCCTCTTCATGATTGGTACAAGATTAACTTTTACGGAGCTTCGAAAGGTAACCCCAAAATTGCAGGATGTGGTATTGTGATAAGGAATTCCAAAGGGGACAATGTTGGAATCTTAGCTATTCCAATTGGTACCCAAACAAATCACGTTGCTGAAACCTCAGCTGCTCTCCATGGTCTTCTGTATGCAAAAAAGTTGAACTTGAAAAAGATTTGGTTAGAAGGGGATTCACTCAACATTATTAATTGTCTGAATAAAAAAACTACACCTTCACGGACAATTAATAATATCATTTATGAGTCTATTCAAATCATTAATTCTTTTGATTCATGTGTTATTTCCCATAACTTCAGAGAGGCTAATGGGATGGCTGATTGGGCAGCAAATGTGGCATGTAGAAATGATCAAATTATTATTTGGGATACTCATGACCCCTTACCACTAGAGGCTCGACTTCTTTTCCATAATGATAAATGGAGGTCATCTCAAAGGGTTTTCTAATAATGAATATGTCAGTATGGGAGTATGATACTGAGATATGTGACCATGGGTTTTGTGCTTTAATTCCCAATGATTTATGTAAAATCTCACACGGATTTTGGGTCTATTTCACCCTGGTGTTGTTTGTTGTCATTTGTGAGGCCCTTTTTACTTGGGAGTTGCAGATGAAGTTCTCTGTGATTTTTCTTGTTTTGCAAATGGGAGGTAAGAGGAGATGAGTTGAACCAAGAAGTTGCATGGAGTGGATGAAGAAGGAAGAGGTGTGGGAGATTTTGAGAAGGGGTAATTTCACTCGATTTATGGAGAGATTGAATGGAGGCAATCCTGCCATCATACAACAATTTCTCAAAACCTGGAAAGAGGGCTCAATTATGGTGGGTAACCAGCGCATGGAGATCACAGAGGAGGTGATTATTGAGGCTACGGGCTTGGAGCTTGAGGGTCTCAATTTCTACAGGGAGCGAAAGTTATCTGAAAGAGTTGTGGATGATTTTGTGGACTTTGAGATTGAGAAGGCTCGCCTGGTTAAAATTGGTAAGTCCTTCATCAACTCGGCTTCAATATCCCGCCCATGGTAGTTCGTCATGTTTGTTATCTTGGAATAGTTAATGTTGGATGGGAGATTTACCAAATCTTATGGTTGTTAGAATCTGATAAGATTAATAACCCAAAAAACTAGTGCAAAGAATAAATATCTAAACTATGAATGCAAATGATACAAAATTAAAATAACATCATAGAGTTAGTCTCCAAAAGATTAATGCAAATGCCGGAAGCAAAATAGCATTAAGAGGATGCAAAAACAAGAGATGCAAATACAAGCCAAGTAGCATGCTTATATAGGCTAGGAAGAGGGAGGAGGTGGCAACACCAACCGATGAGGAGCAACCATCTATCGGACTAAAGATAGCAAAGTATCTTCCCAATTTAGCTAATGGATGCTCACATGTAGGAAGGTGACACCTCACAACCATTCGCCTAATAAGACATGCTTTATTAACCTAAGCAAGATTATTAAAAGTGTAGCAAAATAGAAAAAATAAAAAACTACACTAACACCCCCCCATAAGTGAAGCTTAGGTGGATGTAGAAATGGGTCCCGACAAGTCAAGCATGATGAGGTACCCATGTACATAAAATTCCCCCAAAAGAGAGAGAAAAGAGACTCCCCAAAGAAAATTAGGACTCCAAGTGAGAGGAAGTGGCCCCGCCAAAAGATGAAGCATCCCATACCCCCAGCAAAGCTTGAAAATTTTGTTCGGTAGATCCACTTACATCGAACAATTTTTCTTCCCTTAGAAAAAGGGACAAGATCCCAAGTGTGGTTTCTCATCAAGGAACTATACTCTTCCTGCATAGTTGTATCCCACTCAGAAATACCAGAAGCCTCATGAAAGGACTGTCGATTTGAGGTAGTAGCAATGAAGATATGTAGAGCATCTTGGAATTGTGAATGAGTTTTCTTGGTGTCTGATGGATCCCCAACCCAATCACCTAAAAACTACAAGGTCTGTCTAGCCCAAAGTGGACCAAAAGGTGGAGAATCTAGAGGAGAATCATAAACTTGTGAATGATGACTAGGAGAGGAAGGAGGTGAGTCCTCTGAATCACTCTCTACATCAAAGGTGGAGGTAGAAGACTGCTCAAGTGAATCTGACCCATTAGAAGATCTATCATGTATTCCAAGTGACTCCAATGTCAAAGTAGAAGGCAACCCTGTGACCATGTTCTGCTGGTTAAGCTGATGCAAGTAGTGGAAGTTAAGATGGCCAAACTGCTCATGCCATAATCTGCTCACATCATTAGAGTGAGTGAGAAAAATAGTCAAAGGAGGATCAGGAACAAAGTGAGAAAACATAGAGAGTTGTGACTGATGATCTGCTCTCCCAACTGCAATTGTAGAATCATTGTGCAACTCAGATATCTCCATTGAATCAGGAGTGAACTCAACCTGCTTTCCTAAACTTGTGTGAGTGATCTGGTCTATTGATAGGAGATTAGTTCACAATGAGGGTACATAAGGAACATCATGGAATGTGCCATCCCCCACATCAACAGACCCTCTCCCACACACCTCAATAGGAGTGTTATCACTCATCAACATAGAAGGCATAGTACATGGCTCCAAGGATGCAAGTTCTTCCTTAGATGAAGCCATGTGGTGTGAAGTACGCGAATCAAGAACCCAAGTGGATGGTGAGGAAGCAACTGCAAAAAGGGCCTTGCCCTTTCCTTTCCCCTTGTTGTTTTCTTTTTCTTTGTTAGACCCTTCATTAGAACTTTGTTTGATAGACTCAAGAACACTGATATTATTCTTCTCAAGAATGTATGTCAAGTGATCAAGTTGTTTCTACAAACATTTATGTTCATCATGACCAGGTCTTTTACAATAGGCACATTTGACCTTTTCTTTCTTAGGCTTATCGCCCTTGGAAGATGGTGTATCAATAGTTTCTTTTGAAGAAATCGATATCTAATCCTTCTTCTCCTCGCTATTCTTTTGTTTCTTGTCCTTACTATTGTTGTTACTACTTTGTCCTTGTTGTTCTTTTGTGCCTTGGTTGGTAGCTAATGCATGTGACTTAGAGGACTTAAGAGTGCCCATCTGGATTATCTTGTCCTGTTCTCAAGTGAGATTGACAACAAAATCATCTAAAGATGGCATGGTGAATTGAGTACCAAGTGCACCCTTAGTAGCATAGAAGGTAGAGACAAACACAGAATATTCTGAACTTAGCTTAGAGAGAATACTAAGAATCAGTTGTTCATCTTTCTTTTCAATTCCACATTGTTTTAACTACAGCCTTAGTGATTTTAATTTGGTGAAGAAATCTTGGATTGTGTTGAAATTGCCTGGATTCAAACTAATTAATTCATTTTCCAACATATGACCCCTCATTGAATCTTGTGTGCCAAATAGTGTTTCTAGCTTTGTCCATACTTCATTTGGTGTATCCAAAGACTCAATGTGAAATAGCAACTCAGGAGAAACAAACAAACACAATGTTCCATATGCCTCATCACATTTGTTAAACCACTTAGGCTTATCTTCATCTTTAGCAGGTTCAGTTTCAAGTCCCATAGTTATCCTATTTAATCTAGCTTTCTTTAAGTGAATTTTCATGCATGATTTGCACTCAAAGTAATTGTATGGAGTTAGGATGGGTATATTTGTTTGACCCATGATGAAGAAATGCAGAGAAGAAATGCTAAAAAGAAGAGAACCCAGCCACGACAATGCCCCCCCCTTTTTACTCAATCAAAGAACCCCCTCCAAACAAAATGATTTGGCACTTTATTTTAGTGCATTTACAGCTACCACTAGAAAGAAATACTTAGTGGTCTTGATTTCAATGCATTACAAACCCTCATGAAGAGCATATGCTAAAAGTGAAACTTGGGCACAATAATCAAAGAAACAAATAGCACCAATGCGATCTACTCAAAAAATTATGCACTGTCAAAAAAAGAATCACCTCAATACGAGGTTGTATGAGAAAGTTATGATCCTCTGAAGTTTCCAAAACAAGAACTGTGCACAGTCACGGCTGAGAATCTGCAATTTCTGAAGAATTCATGCATGAAAATTAAAAAACAACTCCACTAGTGGATAGAGCACAAAAAAATAGCCAAGTTCATAACAATAATCATCAAAATTGGACTCCGTATGAGCAAGAACGAGACATTTGAAAACTGCATTCAAATCTGCGACTGCCAATGGAGAGGGGTATGGCTGTAGCTTTGCATACTTGATTCTTCAAAATATATAGCTTGCATGCAAAATCTAAAAGATACCCAGATGGTTTTTCGGGGCTGAGAACAAAACCTAGAAAGCATTTTTCTTTTTGATGTATAGAAGATGTTGATGCAGTGTAAATTAGACACCTTTAATAGTAAAAAACGGCTCCAAAAATAAAAAAATGACCCCAGCAACCAAAATATGACATGCAAATGCTAGATCAGCTTCCTAAGTCCATCAATGGCATGTTGGAACTTGCAATACTGATTGAAAACTCCAAATATGCAAGTTGGTCGTCAAATTTGAGATTGAAACCCCAGAGAAAAACCATTTTTGTCAAAACTTTTTTGATTCTCAGGATCATCCAAAGATGCAAGAGAAGAGCATACTTCATTTTTCAAAAAATTACAATAAAGTTTATTAGCCCCCCTCGAATCTCTCAAATAAAGAAACTAAAATCTACTCTTGCACATAGAAAAGCTCTGATACCATGTTAGAATCTGATAAGATTAATAACCCAGAAAACTAGTGCAAAGAATAAATATCTAAACTATGAATGCAAATGATACAAAATCAATATAGCATCATAGAGTTAGTCTCCAAGAGAGTAATGCAAATGCTAGAAGCAAAATAGCATTAAGAGGATGCAAAAACAAGAGATGCAAATACAAGCCAGGTAGCATGCTTATATAGGCTAGGAAGAGGGAGGAGGTGGCAACACCAACCAATGAGGAGCAACCATCTATCGGACTAAAGATAGAAAAGTATCTTCCCAAGATAGCTAATGGATGCTCACATGTAGGAAGGTGACACCTCACAACCATTCACCTAATAAGACATGCTTTATTAACCTAAGCGAGATTATTAAAAGTATAGCAAAATAGGAAAAATAAAAAACTACACTAACAATGGTTACCACTTCATGCTGGCCAACCATTTTAGGCATAATGTGAAAATTAACTTCCGCTATTATCTGAAGTCGTCTCTCACTATCCCTATCCAAGCTTTACAAAAAAACCCAAATGGTGAACATGTCTTCCATGTGGGTCTAATGGTGCTTATTTTGAATACTTTAAAGGCCAAAAAAATAGTGAGGAGTAGGGGTCGAATTAAAGATACTGACTATGAAACAGAAGGGTGTGCCCAAGAGAAGGGTTATGACTCTGAAACCCAGGATGAGGTTGATGGGGATGAGGTTTATGTGGTTAAGGGAACAAGCAACAAATCTAAGAAGAAAAGGAGAGCCGCGGGTCACTCTGACTTTGAAAAGGAGAGTGATTTTGTGGAGGATCTGCTAAGGGTTTATAAGAAGAAGTCTGAGATAAAGGGGAAGAGGGTTAAGGATAGTCTAGGTAAGAGGGCTTCGTCCCCTTCTGATGATGATGATACCCTAGCCCGATGCTTGGAAAAGAAAAGATACCTATCCAGGTGCCCTGATAAGGAGTTAGGAGTTAAAGGGGAGTCGAGTGATGAGGACTCCTAGGAATAGGGGATTCATGAGGGTTGGGAGAATAGACATGAAGGTACCCCTAAGCCTGTGAAAGGGATGCATGGTAACCCAAGTTATATACTAAAAGAAATTGGGGTCATAAAGAGCCAAATTCAAACACTTGGAAGTGACATGCAGGAACTTAGGAAGGTTGTCATGCATGTTAGTAAAAATGCTCATGGTGAGTGCACCCTCGGCCAACATATTGACAAGCTCATGGATGTGGTTGGCAGCACTAAGGATGTTAAAAATCTTATGTAGAAGATTCCACAACTGGAGGCTAAGAACAGGGCTATTGACAGAGACTTCAATACGAATCAGGAGAAGTTAACTATGATGAAAGCCAAGATGTGCAACCTTGAGAAGTTAATTAAGAAAATGGCTGACAATGTGTCTACCCTGTTGAAGAAACTAGACATGGATAAAGGCTAGAACTCTCCTCCGATAGTTGATAGCCAAGGTCCCAGCAAACGCAGTAGGGCCCATTCTAAAAAGATTGATGATACAACCAAGAAGGATGAGGTGAAGGCTATAGCGAAAAACATGTAGATGCTAGCTGATCAGGCTTTGGACCTTATTAAGGCCACATAGCTGGTTCTTTTCTATCTTTTGTGTTGTCCTTTTGCTTTCCTAGTGTTGTTTCTTTGCTATTTTTTCAAACAGTTATGTCTATGACCTCTTGTGTTTCTTTTTGGAGCTTTGTCTTGCTTTTGTTCCTAAATGATCTATCTTTTCTAAGACTATCCTTTTGTAATAAGGTTTCGGGTCCTTAAAACCTATTTTTTCTTAATCAAAACATCATGGGATCCTTAAGGAATGTAACCTATTATGTATGCTTTTAGATGATTGTATGTTATTGCTTCCGCTACTTTATGTTTGATGTGTATGTTATTCTTCTTGTTCAAAAAAAAAAAAGTTTGGAAAACCTAGTAAAACTCTTGGTTAATTCTTTTGGATCCCTTGGTGGGGTGTTACAATAGCTTAGCAGATGAATTAGAAAATGAAGGGGAAGATGGTAAAAATGAAACATTTACACGTTGAAGTAGTCCTTTTACTTGATTAATGATACTATATAATTGTGAGCTAACAGTGCCATCATTATATTCAACTTATTATTTTAAGTATCCTTCTACTTTTATTTAATGTGGATTGTATTATAGACTTTGTAAAAATTGTGTCTTTTCCCCACACCTAAATTGTCCTAGAATCACTAGACTACGACATTTCACTTATAACCAACCAACATAGCATTTATTAAGTTTAGAAAAGTTGGTATCTCGTCTTGATACTATAGCCTTCTATTTATATGCTTTCTTCCTCTATTTTTTGATCACTTGCACCATGGATATCCCTATCAAACTTAGCTACCCCAACAGGTTGATGACTTTTGATGAACCTATTGCTTTGTAAATAATTCAGCAATTTGTTCCTATTAAGATTAGAGTCATTTGGAGGGTGATGTTTCATAGTTTGGGAGGTCAATATGTCTCCTTTGCTAATAGATTCCATGTAAATGAAAACATAGTGGCAATATTTATTGTCATTGCAATGCATATTTACAGTGATATGGATCTTATAGCCAACCTTTGACGTAAGATCTTCTCAAAAGAATTATTGAGTGATTTGGAAAGAGTGTTGGTCAACATTAGAGTTGACCTTACTATCCCATTAGAAAATAATTATGGTCTTCTCTATATTCGAGGAGCACCTATAGCAACCTACCCAATTCTCTTCTCTAAAGACTTGATAGGATTTTGGGCTGATCATGAAGGGTGTGAAAGAAATATTCACTTCCTCATGCTCTTCTATGGGGCTTTAGATGTAATTAATGATGACTAGCTTGAAGATTACATTGTTGCGAAAGGTATTTAGGACGAGGTTTCTCCAACTAGCCATTACTGACCTAAGCAATGCTCTTAGGAAGTTAGATGTTTGAAATCTCATTTAGATTAACCAGAGTACTAATGTTAAGTTCCCTTTTTAGCTTTGGGTGATAGTATAGTATTTTGGGTCCTCTTCTTTTTAAATATTTGAAATATATCTAAAGACAACTGGAATTGGTTGTTTACTGCTACTTTGCTAAGTTTTTGGCTTATTATGATACTTTACAATATAAGGTATTGTTTAGTAAAAATTGGATACCTTACTATTAGGGCTCTTTTCTACACTAAATTATTATATGCAATTTTAGTTTTTGAAAGCTAGATTTTTGAAAAAGCTATTTAGTTTCTTCTAACCTACTTCTGGTATAACTAGAATTAATAATGCAAGTAGAAATTAATATGGAAGAAAGTTGATTTCATATCTATTTTATTATTATGGTAGGGATTTGTTACCATTTTATTGTTAAGGGTTGCATTTTCTTGTATTACCACCACATGAACTCTTTTCTCTCATTTTTGACTTTTTGGCAGTAATTTTTGAGGGCTCTTAGTGTTATTTGAAGTTTCGAAAAGAGCTTTTTCAAAATCCACCCTAGCAATTATATCAGTAAACTACGAGGGTTGCAAATCTATAAAGTAAATTTTAGTTGTTCCATAGTATAGGTACAAAGATTAGAGGAAAATACTATATGCGTCTTCTTTTGTTAATATTCTGATTCTACTAATTGTCTTAAAGCTTTTGATCACTTGCTAGTTTTAAAGAGATTTTGATTGGATAGGTTGATAGACTTATTTCCTAGAAATGAGTTCCAAGCTAAGATATATTCAATTGCCTTTTTTGTAAATCTTTGTATCCCCCTCGGAAAGGGTGAAAAGGAAATAATTACTTTTTGTTTGTAAAAGAAGGTATGCCTTCTTTAAGGCCTACTAATGGGAATTGCATTGAATAGTTTAGTACTTTTATTCCGGTTTTTATAAGGGATGCAAAACACTAATTACTTTATAACTTAAAAGGAAGGCATGCCTTCTTAAAAGACCCATTAAAGGGCAATTGTGTTTCTAGAACATGACTTCAGTCCCAGGCTTTATCGGGGGTTTCCTTCCCCATTCATTTTCCCCTAGTGTCCGCACTTTAAAAATGGCTAGAAAATGTAAAATGTAAATATTTTTAAAATTAATAAAATAGCGCATGTCTTTTACCAGTAATAAAAAATATTAATGTATTTTAAAAAATTCTTTTTTTAAATCATTAAAAGACTTAATAAATATTTTTTAATCTTCAATTAATATTTTACGTGGGGTTTTGTACCCAAAGGTTCTATTGCACATAGCAATAGTTACATTGCTGCAACAATGGGTATAGTTGTTATGGCAACTTAAGCATATGCATGAAGGGAGGGGGTTTAACTCCTTTTTTTAATAGAATTTTCAAATAAAACTTTTTTTTTAAATATTATTTTTAACAATTATTTGTTTAATAATCTAATAGGTTTTTTTTTTTTCTAATATATAAAATTTCTCTTTCAACTTCAATAGGATATACATCTATTTTTTCATTATATATATATAGACACAATTTTTTGAACAGTAGGAATACTGTTAAAAAAATAATATGCTATATGTTTGTGTAGTGAACAAGTAGATATATATTGTTAAAAAAGAAAACCATATATATATATATATATATATATATATATATTTTCTTTTTATTTCTATTGATTACTTTTAGAGATTTTTGAAATAATATATTGTTCTTCTGATTGAAGATTCATGTTTCATAGGTTTTCAACCATGGAGTTTCTTTTATTTTTTTGAGATATTTCCACAAATAGAAAACAAATATCTTTCCCCAAGTTGCTCAACAAAAAACACTAAGATCTCAAGAAGACATATTCCTTTCCTTTGACTCACAACAAACTATGTACAGAACCTTAAATCACAATCCTAATGGCAAACACATAGGAAAACAAATTCTTTCTTTGAAAGAAGGATTTAGAAAACTTAAGTACAAAGCCTACCTTAACCCTTTAGCTAGAATTCGAAGAGGAAAATATGAGGTAGCCAAGCCAAGCGTCTTGATCCAAGTGCTCATATCTTGGGATCCCTTCTCAATCTTGACAAAATACTCTACAAAAACTTGTAAAATCCTCTCCAAATTCTAAATGTCAAATATTCTCTTCAAAAATAAACTCTCCACATTATCTCTTTAAAAATGGATTTACAAAACCTTGTTAATGTTGATAGGCATTCTACAATGGCAAAATGGGTGGAGTGGGATGGTGTGAGCATGTCAATGTTAACTTTTATTCTTCTAGGTTAAATTTGACAACCATCTACGTGTGAAAATTTTAAATCTTATTATGAACAGAATATACTTTAAAAAATAATTTAATAAATACCACATAAAATATTTGTTTAAATTATATTTGTTGGAGATATAAATCATCTATTTTTTTAGAAATTAAAATAAAAAACTTAAGTTAGCAAAAAACTAAATAAATAGAGATAAAGGAAATATAAATAATTTTAGATATAGTAAATTAAATTATTATTATTTTGTAGTGGATATCTATCAACATTTCTTTAGATAGATTTATATAAGATATCTATACTAGTTATACAAAAATGGCTAATAAAGTTCTAATATAGAAAACTTACTCTCTTGAGTTTTCTAAAATAAAAACCCTAATTAGGACAACATAGAATATAATAATTAGCTTTATTAGTAGTTATTTTCTTATCAAAATCAAATTTAATTTTGTCAACAATCAAATTTTATGTTTTGATTAAGTAAAAACAAGTTTTGAAAGGACCTAAAACCTTGTACAAAGGAACAAGAAAGATATAATAATGAGGAACATAAAACAACTGTGGAAAATAACCCAACAAACTAGAGGGACACAATCGAGTTACCCACAAGAGGGCAAACAACCCAAGAAACCCTAGACCATTAAGACTTTCATTTTGGTGCCAACTTTAGAGAACGTAAAGACATATCAAATGAGGGTTTGGAGGATTTGCCTTTTTTTCTTTTAACTGATGTCCAACCATCCTCCACCTTCCCAACAACCTTTTGTTAATCCCCACTAACCCCCAAAACCCTCACTCCAGCAGAAGCACCAATAGTAGAGTTCTTGAGAGAGTCAAAGCAAAAAAAGGGACAACATCAACATTCTGATTCAAAGCCGCTAAAGGGACAACAATTGAATCAACAACGTTAGCAACAAGAGAAGTGTTAGAACTAAAAACCATCGAAGGGACAACATTCAAATTTCTAGAGTTAGCAACAAAATCCTCATCCAAATCAGCATGAGAAGAGCTATCCAACCCATCCACCTCTGTGGATACTTTTTGAACCGTATAGTAATCATCCAAAACCCCCAACCACCAATAAAGTGATTTCTTCGAATGAACCTTGTTAGAGGAACATCGCGCAGTGAGATGGTCGGTCATATGACATTTCCAACATCTAAAGTAGATACCCTCATAATCAAGAAGTTGAATCCAAGAACCATTTGGAGAAGCCAACTTTATCTTTTCTGAAAGCTCCTTGGAGACATCTATCTCCATAAGGATGTGAGCATACGTCATCCTATAGATATTGGAGGAAGTCGAATCAACCATCAAGTAATCCCCAAGGGCTGCCCCCATAGCCTCTGAGATTGAATTCATCCAAAAATGAAGGGGAAGGTTCGACAACCGAACCCAAAGAGGAATCTTATTAAAGATTTTAGTATTCAAATTAAAAGTAAGATACCAAGGCTTAGCCATCAGGGGGAACCTTTCCTCCCAAGAGAAGCCACAACCCATGATTGAATTTTTGTCATCAACATTAGCAAATTTCACAATAAAAAAGCCCCTTGCCATAGGGTAAAGCTAAGTTGAATCCAAAATGATTGGTTCCCAAAATTTGGAGATCCAAGCATGCAAAGCTAAAAGAGAGGGCCAAAAACCCCTAAACCTAAAAATAACAGCAGTAGAAGAGTAATCTTCCACATATGTAGAAACCTCATCAACAATATCCAAATCTAGATGAAGCACAAGCATTTTCCTAATAGAAAAAGGCATCATCAAATGAGTAACATAGGGCATAGTCGAACGGGGCCCCAACTTTAGAATAAGAGCACCAATACTTGCTACCTGCCTCAAATGCAGCCACATCCGCATAGGAAATAATATATCTCCCCATAGAAACCTTAGATGCAACAGAAGAAGAATCTCTGACAACAACCAAAGGATGACGGGTAGGAGAGACAGTTGGATGAGCCCCAGCAAGAGCAACGAGGTTGAAATCAAGCTCAAGAGCCTGAGCAGAAGCAGGCGCATGAGCAAGAGTTGGAGCAGGCGCGTGAGTAGGAGCCAAAATTTCAAAGTGACAAGAAAAGAAAATCTAATATTTGTGATAAGATTTCAATAGTTTTCCCTATTTGATGTTGATGTTTATTTAAGAAAAACTAATTTGTGTAAAGATATATTCATTTACCTTTTGACTTTATTTATACATAGTTCTATAAATCACATAATTACTATTTTAGTAACTATTTAATATTTGTAATATACTATAATTAGACAAACATATAATATATTATCACTAAAGTAAAATTGTATTTAAATCATAATTTATTATTATTTAAATAATATACTAATTTCTAGAATTAGACATCATAATCAAATCTTACAATCAACTATAAATATTTAATTAGCTCCCAAATGCACATAACCTTATTTAATGTGCTTTATAACTCAAGTATAGTAGCTTATTATTTAACTAATTTTTTTTCCTTTACTATTGTATACAACTCCTCACAAAAATCACATAACATACCATTAACAAGAAAACTAACTAAAAATCAATAATGCAAAAACCATGCTCAAAAAAGGGCTACCAAATCCATGTCACCTGACTACTAACTGGGTAGGCAAAATGATGTGTGTCTACTATGTCAGGACAAACTAGGTTTTAGGTTGGGATTTGGACCTAAATATTATCTCTCATTCGTTACCATAGATTTATTACGATAGGGCGCGCTCATCTTGACAATTTTGGGAAGTCGATGCTCAGTACCTACAATCCTACATATGAGACACAAATGTACATGTATATGCATATATAACACTATATAGTGGGGATTGGTCCATTGTGTAGATCCTGCATGTAGGTGACTACCAGTCCCTCCCTCAACCATACAAACACATAAAACATAAAGTAAAATGTACAAGATAACTATACAAATGCAAGTACAAGGTTAGTAAGCAATAATCCATCAACAAGATAAAGCTGTAATTACTAACTAAAACATATAAAGTAACTACACCATGAGAAAAATCATAGAAATCATATGAAAGCATATAATGTGCTATGCCACAAGAATAATTATAACTATCACCTAAAAGCATAAATGTCACCATAATGTCTTGTGATCTATATAATCACAATGTTGTGTCGCACAAACAACACCTCAAGTATCACTGAATAAACCAACACACATATAAAAATTAGCCTAAAGGTCTTCCACATCATGGAATGAAAAAGGTATACTACAGCTAGGCACTACACACTTTGATGCTTCAGTGCTTCTATACGAGAATCCCACCAACAACCAATCATCTCATTGATAGGAAAACACATTAATGTTGTATCAATCTGACTCATGTAAAAAATACATTGTGTTATCAACAAAATGTCCAAAATATGTCATATTGGCCACCCATGCAAAAAAAAGACATGTTAGCCAAGCCAATGACAAAAAATGTCAAATTCAACTGATGTTGAAGTATCTCAAATCAATCATCTATAATGGGCTAATGGTGGCAAAAAAATGCTTATAATGACTTGCCAAAAGATATTAAGCTTCTATGAGGTCTAAACTTCAAGAACACATTTTCTCCCTCACAAAACTATCTAAAAGTCTTATTCTTATTAGCATAACTCTTTTACCAATATATTTTCTCCTTCAATCGACTCTTGTTATGCCACTGAGGTGAGAACTACAAGGTTTCATGTGCACCTCTTTCTTTTTCAACTCTTCACATCATGACCAATCACATATTAGAGAAGCTAAAGTTACAATGAGATATATCATCCATTGAGAGAAATTAGGAAAGTTGCTTTATAAATGGAAATGGCGATTAAAAAAAAATCTCATAATGAACTGGCAGATCCAAAACAACCTATTATGAGTTTGATATTTCTCTAATCTGGTAAATATTGGTATATCATAACAATTGTCAACATAAACTTAAAGTCTTACTTATTTTCAATATCATATAAAAAGTTAAAAACCTATCAATCTTTTCACTCACACAAGATGGAAAGCCCAGTAATCATGCTAATTGTGCAAACACCAAAAATTTCACCCTTGAAACATTTTCGTGATTTTTTGTCATCAAAGTGCAAGGTAGAGAGATCGTGCTTACCAATAGATTTCTAGGTTAGTTATCAATCGTAGTCACTGCAAATTTGCAAATCAAGAAGAGATGAAAGCATGTAATTATGAGATGTTAGGATTAAACAACACTATAAAACCAATTCCATACTTTATAACTTAACTATAAGCATCCACAAATCACAATGCATAAAAGTAAAACATACATCAAAAGAGAACTCATACACTAAAATTGTTTTTCTTGAGGAAACCTTGACCAAGGAAAAACCTTGGTGAAGATTGAATCCACAAGGTGATGCACTAATATGGAAATATCTTTGTTAGGATATTTGACCCTATTAGGAGTCCTTATGTAGCATTTAGTACATAGGCCCCTCTTAAAGGACAAGACCTTGTAAGAGGTTTGCAACCTATTAAGAGTTAAGAACAAAATGAGAGCACACTTGTATGAGAGTGAAGGTTAAATCCACCTTTTGGACTCACTATCCAATTAAAGAAAAAGTATTAGAATTATGATGAACTATATGTATAACATCTCAATGTCTGATTGGTCAAATGAAGCTTCTATTTTCTTTGATCTAACATCAATAATCTCACACCATATATCACATACACCACATATCATATATCATATGCTCGCATGCTAAATAAATCCTTCCTCTATACCCTTGAGAATAATTTATTCTTTCGACTTACAAACACTTACCAAACATGTCCACTCAAAAAACAATATGAAAAATAGGACCATGCTATCCAAGACTTAAGTCCTTGGATGGCATCCCTCTATTTCCAAGCAATTGAATTGTCAAAATAATTTAATTAGCTAGGCCTAAGTGCCTGATCTCATAATATGTTTTGTTTACTTTTCTATACAAAACCAACTATACTTTGCATCACCAAAACTCATGCTATCCATCATATAAGCATAAGTGACCATACCAAAATCACATATACATTATATATATATATATATATATATATATATATATATATATATATATATATATATATATATATATATATATATATATATATATATATATATATATATATATATATATATATATATATATATATATATATATATATATATATATATATATATATCACATTCCCAAAGTTATAGCACTGCTGTCCAAAATTGTCCAATTGTATCCTATAATCCTCCTTTAGACTTAGACCTTTTTCATATACAATCTTAACCAAAATTAGTTGTTAATTAACTGACCATGCAGATGAGGTATGTTACCATCAATGACAACATCTAAACACTCACTCAATAGTCACTTGCTAACATGAGGCAATCTGCTAATGTAGAACACAATGAAATACTTAAACCTTTGATTTTATTTTCATTTTCATTTTAAATGAAACAAACAAATTAGCATAAAACTATGTTTTCAAATAAGACAACACCATTTTGAGCTCTAAAGCACGTTATTCTACCATTTTTATCTCATCTTCATCTCCATTCTCCTTTGTACCATTATGATATCTAACTCATATTGTTTTTGTTGAGAATGACAAGTTCGTATGGTGGTTGTTCACCATATGGTGAGATACTATACTTGTATGGTGAAACACCATACATGTGATTCCATTGTACGGTGAAGGGTATGTCATGACTTGGCATTGTGGTACGCTTGGTGGTGAAGTTGGTACGGTGTCAATACAATAAATCCTGGCATAAGTGTGCGATGAATTTGGTACGCCGAAGAGACTGATTCAATACCGAAGGCATCCATGTGACTAAAGGCATTTGTGTGACCGAAGGCATCCGCATCGCCGAAGGTATCCACATGACCAAAGACATTTGCATGACCAAAGGCATCCATGTCATTGAAGGCATCTGCATTACCAAAGGTGTCCAAGTGACTAGAGGCGTCTGAGTCACTGGAGACATCTAATACCTGAAGGAGTGACCATCAGATGGATGATTAACTATCGGATGGATGAGTTCCAAGGCTGCCAGTAACTATTTTGCTCTTAATAGTTAATGCACCACATTCCATAATGAATTACAAAATGTATAAATGTCTGTGGGATTCATGAGGATTTAAGAGGTTGTGGCTGTGAAAGTCAGGTTGATTGTAAAGGCAATCTGAGCTTGTGAGCTTGTCCAAAAACCAAAGTTTTTTGTATGTAAATAGTTTATTGTAATACAAAGTTTTTCAAGGGTTTTTGGGTGGTGGGTTTTTCTTGAAAGGGTTTCCCATGTTAAATATGGTCTTTTGTGTTTATCTTATATGCATTTGTTTTTCAATGTTCTCTTTTTTCCTGTGCATCTTAATGTTCTAAAGTAGATTTACAATCTTTTATATTTCCCCTATAAATTGGCATTTGGAAGGCATTTTTCGCAAGTAGCTTTCCTAACAAGTGGTATCAAAGCCTTGGTTATCCTTGTAGAGTAGGGTTGTTTTCTATATCAATTTGTTTCCAGTGGGAGTTTGAAAAGTGTTTTTATGGTAATTGAGATGGTGAGTATAAGGAGAGTAGAGATTGAAAAGTTCAATGGCATGAACTTTGAGTTGTGGAGGCTTAAATTTGAAGATATATTGGTTGATCATGATCTATGTGTTGTTGTGTCTGGTAATAAGCGTTCAGGCATGAAGCAAGAAGATTGGGATCTTGCAGATTGAAAGGCTAGAGGACTGATAAGGCTATATCTTATGGATTTTGTTCTATTGAATGTTCATGAGGATAAAATTGCACATTCTTTGTCAAAGAAGTTGAGAGATATTTATTAGGGAAAATCCTTGGTAAATAAGCTCTTCTTGAGAAAGAAGTTGTACTCTTTGAAGATGGATGGAGGAATGACTATGGTAGATCATTTAAACACATTCAATATGGTGATTGCACAACTGACATTTGTTGGTGTATCTGTTAGTGAAGAAGAGCGGTGCATGCTACTGCTATGCTTGTTGTCTGATTCATGGGATCATCTTGTGATGATCATTGAAAGTACTACCACACAATTAAAAATGGATGAAGTGGTTGTTGCACTTCTATTAGAGAAGATGCAAAGGAAATCTTTTGAGGTGACTAAGGAGGTTCTCATGGTTCAAGGCAGAGCGAAGGACAAAAGCAAGAAGGACATGAAGCTTGAATGTCCTAGGAAGAAGTACAAAGCAAAGTGTTGGAACTGTGGGAAAATTGGTCATATCCGAAAGGATTGCAAAGAGAAGAAGAAGAATAAGAAGAAAATGAAGAGTTCTTCCAATTCTGAGTCTTCTTAGAATGATGATGATGTGAGCAATGATGCTTTGGCTAATCGGTCATTTGATGATAACTGGAACTAGAGTAATTCAATCTTCGTGTGGAAGATGTTTGTCATGATTCCATGTGTGACTCGACACCACTATATAGTGGGAATTGTTGGTACTAACGTAGATGCCATGTGTAACTCGACACAATGGTTTAGTGGGAGTTGTTGGCAATGACGAAGTAATTGATCTTTATTGGTATTGTAGATGTTGAAGGTGCAAGATTCTGATGTTGTAGAAGAATCTTTTCACATTTGCTGAAGTACTATTTGGAGATGTTAATCTTCATGTGACTGAAGATGTTGACATCCTGAGGGCTCAAGGAAGTCTTTGATAAGGGTGTGGTTTATGTTTTCATTTAACATGTTATGATATGTTTAAATGGAGGATGTAATCTCTTTGGTTGAGATTGTTTAGATCACGTTGTCATGTTTATGTTCCTGAGACTATGGTTGGAACTTTGACTTATTGATCTTGGTTTAGTTTTTTTGTTTTTAGTACATTGAGCATTTGTTGGATACTTTGTGACATTATAATATTGCATTCTTGGTTGGCATGGATTGATCAGTTGTAGATGCTCATGAAAACTTAGAGATGATGGTGATGGTGTTATCTCTTGTGATTAGAGATGTGTTTGTTGGAACAATTGAAGGTTTCAACAGGAGGATTGTGTGGTATTTAGAGGTGTACTTGTACAAAGACATGGTACATGGGTAGTGTATTATTTATGTTCTTGATGCTACGAGTTTGTTGTTGCACTTCTATGTGATGTTGTTGAAAATTGGCATGGTTAAGTTTGTATGGTTGACATGGTCATGTGAAGTATCTATGTACTTGTCAAGTGGTAGATTGTTGAGAATTAAAAGTCTCTATGGTGGTTGTTCACCATACAGTGAGATACCGTACTTGTACAGTGAAATACCATACATGTGATTCCACCATATGTTGAAGGGTTTTTCATGACTTGGCATTTTGGTACGTCTAACAGTGAAGTGGATACTGTGTCAGTACAATAAATCCTAACACAAGTGTACAGTGAATTTGGTATGCTGAAGGGACTAACTCGATTTCGAAGGTGTTTGAGCCAAAGGTTGAAGGCATCTGTGTTGGGTGATGTGACGCGCTCCCCTGCCCACAGGTGGTTAATTATGTGGTGTTCCATGTTCACTAACAGTCATGGCTTTTGGTGCAATGGAAAATGGGCCCTACAATTGGTATCAGAGCCTGGTTTTGGCCTGGTCATGGGTTCAAATCTCCCTGGTGCCTTCCCGACCCGCGTAAGCACCTGGTATGCATGTCGAGGGGGAGATATCATACCAAGAATTTGTTTTGTTGACCCCAAATCCTTCATAGCTAATGCATGTGCTAACTGGCATTTTAGCCTCTTAATATCATCCATGTTAGACCCAGCTACAAGCATATCATCAACATATAAACATAAAATAATGTAGCTATCATCATCCAACCTCTTAAAATAAACACAGTAATCTGAATAACACCTGTTATATCCATGCTCATGCATAAAATTGTCAAATTTCAGATACCATTGCCGAGGTGCTTGCTTCAAGACATATAAACTTTTCTTCAATTTGCACACTAAGTTCTCCTTACCTTTGACCTCAAAACCCTGTGGCTGAGCCATATATATTTCTTCATCCAAATCACCATGAAGAAAGGCTGTTTTAACATCCAGCTGCTCTAAATGCAAATCTTTCGTAGCCACGAGACTTAAAACAGTACGAATAGAAGTCATTTTAACAACAGGAGAAAATATCTCATCAAAATCAATTCCCTTTTTCTGTGCAAATCCTTTTACAACTAACCTGGCCTTAAATCTTTTCTTACCTCCTTCCTCTTCTTTCAACCTGTAAACCCACTTATTCTATAAAGCCTTTTTACCTGCAAGTAACTTGCACAAATCCCATGTCTTATTTTTCAGCAAAGAGTCCATTTCATCTTTCATTGCAGACTCCCACTGAATCTTAGTATCCACCTGCACAGCTTCATCATAACTTTCAAGTTCACCAGCATCAATAAGTAAAATAGAATACAAAGAGGGAGAAAACCTTTGTGGAGGTCTAATTTTCCTCGTTGACCATCTAACATTCACTGGTGTGTGGTATTTGTTGTTGTGGTTGTTGCACATCATGAGGAATGGCTGGAACATTAGCTTTTAGAGTATCATCTAGCACTACATAATCATCTTCTTTCTTCTCATGTTGTTGCAACAGATCTTTGTACAACACTTTTTCATTGAATATGACATCCTGACTTCTTATAATTTTATGATTTTCAAAATCCCAAAGCCTATAACCAAATTCATTAATGCCATATCCAAAAAAGACACATTTCTTTGATTTAGCTTCTAGCTTGGTTCTATTTTCAGAGTCTATATGAGCAAAAGCTTCACAACCGAAGGTCTTGAGAAAAGAATAACTCACCTTCTTACCAGTCCATGCTTCCTCTGGAATGCCACAGCCCAAAGGAGTAGAGGGACCTCTATTAATCAAATATACTGCAGTATTGACAGCCTCCGCCCACATGTGTAAGGGCAACCAAGCATGTAACCTCATGCTCCTTGCACGCTCCATTATAGTCCTATTCATGCGTTCAGCCACTCCATTTTCCTATGGAGTCCTTGGAACAGTTTTCTATCTACAAATACCATGAGTGGAGCAATAATCTTCAAATTCATGACTGCAATACTCACCACCATTATCAGATTTGAGACATTTTAATTTCTTACCAGTCTCATTTTCAACCAAGCATTTCCATTTCTTAAAAGTTTGAAATACATCAGATTTCTGTCTAAGGAAATAAATCCATACTTTTCTAGTTGCATCATTAATAAATGTAACATAATAATGAGAGCCACCAAGGGAAGATACCTGAGCTGGTCCCCATACATCTGTATGCACAAGCTCTAATTTCTCCTTTTTGTTTTCCTTCTAAGTCTTTACAAAACTCACTCTCTTTTGTTTTCCATACACACAACTTTCACAGAAATCCATATTCACACATTTTAGAACTAGTAAAACTTTCTTTGAATGAAGTACTTTCATACCTTTCTCACTCATGTGCCCAAGTCTATTGTGCCATAGCTCTGTATCAAAATCTACAGCAGCTATTTGTTCCCCCTACTCAACTGCAGCAATTGTTCCGGAATATTCATTTTTCTCTGAAACAATCAAAGTAGAAGAACAATATGACCTGTACAAAGATATAAGGTGCCTACTTTCACACCTTTTGCTACTACAAGGGAACCTTTTGAAACCTTCCAATTTTTATCATTAAAAGTAACTACACAACCCTCATCACTGAGTTGCCCTGCTGAAATTAAATTCCTACTTAGTTTTGGAACATGTCTTACCTCATGTAGTAGCCAATGATTCCCATTTTGCAACTTAATCTTAATTTTTCCCTTTCCAACAATTTGACAGGGTTCATTATCCCCCAAATAAACAAGTCCAAAATCCCCTTGGACATAATCAATGAAATAACCTCTATGAGGTGTAGCATGAAATGAAGCACCAGAATCTAAAACCCATGAATCATCAACACTTTCTAAAGATAGAAGCAAAGCATCCTCTTCGGATTTGTTACTTACCACATTTGCCTCCTTGTCTCCATCTGATTTATCTCCTTCATTTTTCTTTCAATTCCAACAATCTTTCTTTTTATGACCTAGTTTGCCACAGTACCAACAGTCGTTCGGTCCTCTCGATTGAGACCTCTTCCCCTTTGAATTTCCTCTTGATTTTTCACGATTTCCAGAGTTTTTTCCTCTCTCAGTTGTTCTGCCCCTGCTTTGTGCATTCAAAGCACTTCCTGATGTAGATCCACCTGAGGATTTTCTATGAGTTTCCTCACTTAAAATAAAACCAATCACATCATCATATTTTAGGGTACTAGATCCAGGAACAGAATTAATCACAGCCATTACCAAGCCATTCCAGCTTTCAAGCAAAGAACACAAAATCAAGAGAGCCCTAATTTCTTCATCAAAATGGATACCCACAGAAGATAATTGACTAGTAATAGTATTAAACTCATTTAAATGATCTGCAACAAATCCACCTTTTGCCATTTTCATATTAAATAAACGCTTCATGAGAAATACCTTGTTTGAAGCGGAGGGCTTTTCATACAGTGTCGCTAGGGTTTTCATCAAATATTTTGTCGTCTTTGCTTTTGTAATATTAAATGCCACCGATGGTGCCAGGCATAACCGAATGCTACTGATTTCCTTTTTGTCCAAAAGATCCCATTCAGCCTCTGACATAGTTCATTAATTCTTGGCTTTGCCTTCCAACGGCTTTCATAAATCCTTCTGATATAGATAGTCTTCCATTCGCATCTTCCATAACTGGAAGTTCTGCCCATTAAACTTGTCGACCCTCAGCTTACCCTCATTTGCCATTGCTCCCACTCAACCGTGAGACTCCCACTCAACTGTGAGACTTTTCTGCAAAGGATAACTGAAAGACAACCTCGCTTTGATACCACTTGTTAGGATAAACCACAGATAGAAATAAAAACTATATGCAAATATAATCAATAACAGAAAATAATAGATCACACAGAAATGAACACAAGGCATCAAGATTTAACGTGGTTCACCCAATCCCTGGGCTACATCCACCAAACAACAAGTCTGATCTTATTACAATCCAGTGATTACAACTGATTACAATCTGTAATCCCTTACAGCTCAATACCGCCGCAAGATGTAATTTTTCATCACAACATAATGAAAATACCTAACCCTAAACCCTTTTATACATGTATTTTATTCATTTTAGGGTTACAACATGTCGGCCATAATATGTCGGCTACCATGTTGGTCACGGCCCACTATTATTGAAGTATGTACAACACTTTCCTGATCAGTCACCATAATCTAAAAATTTGTGTGATTGTAGGTGCGTGACCGAAGGCATTCGTGTGATCGAAGGCATCCGCGTGTCTTTGACCAAAGACATCTATGTCACCGAAGGCATCCACATGACTGAAGGTGTCCGAGTGACTAGAGGCATCTGAGTCATTGGAGACATCTAATACCTGAAGGAGTGACTGTCAGATGGATGAGTTCCAAGGATGACAATAATTGTTTTGTTCTTGGCAGTTAATGCACCAAATTCCATAACATATTACAAAATATAAAAATGTCTGTGGGATTCGTGAGGGCTGAAGAGATTGTGGTTGTAAAAGTCAAGTTGATTGTAAAGGCAATCTGAGCTTGTGAGCTTGTCCAAAAACCAAAGTTTGTATATGTAAATAGTTTACTGTGATACAAAATTTCTAAAGGGTTTTTGGGTGGTGGATTCTTCCTGAAAGGATTTCCCACGTTAAATATGGTCAAGTCTGTGTTTATCTTGTATGCATTTGTTTTTCAATGTTCTTGTTTTTTTTGTGCATCTTAATGATCTACATAGACTTACAATCTTTTATATTTCCCCTAAAAATTAGCATTTGGAAGGCATTTTCCACAATTAGTTTTCCTAATAGTTTGGTTTGAATTTAGAATAAACTACATTACCTAGTCAACATATAAAAAATGCACTCTAAAAGAGGAGGTTGTCCAAAGCAAAAGCTCAAAATAAACACTCGCAGAATCTCCTTCACTAAAATCGTAAGGGCCCATTTGGTTGTTGGAATATGATTTTAGAATTGGCATCCGGAATCCTTGATTTGGGATTCTAGAACTTGAAATCCAAGTTTTGGTTTTGGAGATTCGATTTGGGCCCGTTTGGTTCACCAAGAATTCAATATGAGAATACACATTTCCTCCGTTTGGTTACACATTTAAGAATTGGAATTGGCAACATGTATTCAGCAAAAAGACAAACACAAGTTTCTTTCAGTTTCAGATAGTCTTAAAGCTTCTATAACCATCAAACAGAATGTGAATTAAAGAGGCCCAGAATATGCCTGCCCATTGGTTAACAGAAAAGACCTCACTCAACAGAAGACACGGATGCTTCCTGCACAAATATCAATCTTATCATTCTTAAAATGACAATAATGCATTTTGAAGACATTTCATGATCTCTGCTCTTGATAGAATTCTACTTGCCATAAAAAGGTACTTAATTGAAATTCTTAATTTAAAAAGTTGAGATAAAACTGTTCCTTGCATACATTCACATCAATCTTGTTCGAAACTCAAATCTCCAATGGCAATGAATGCATTTACTTATTAGCAAAGTGCATTAAAACATCCTTCAAATGAAACAAGTGGTTCAAAAAATGTCTATAATTATGAAACTCTAAAGAAAAATCAAGGATTAACATTGAAAAGAAAAACAATAATTAATACCCAAGCACATTCTCGAATGCTAGGTGCACTCGCCCACTATTGGTTCACTGTAAGAAACCCAGTGCCAAACAAGGCATGCCACAAGTGGAGGACATGCCCCCAACAGGGTTTATAGAAACATTATTCATGAATTTAGCATTCATAAATTACAAAAGTTTTACACTTTTATAGGTACTTCATGTCCTCGTATCTTATTTCTCATTATTAACATCCCCACCACCGTTCATCTCCCATATTCTCCCATATCTCCATGACTGTAACACATGCAATCCCAACATCCCATGCACCCAAATAATGCAAACTTCTGAAGTGGTGAGGGAAGGAACATGGTACTGGTGAATATAAAAAACCTGAAAAAAACCTCTGCAACTTGCAAAAAATGAAACCCATATGAATGGAGTAGAACCCTCATCCAAAGCAAAAAATGCACAAAATCGAGACGTACCTAGTCGAGCGAGCAAACTGAGCACATTGCAACAGATACATTCAAGCGGGAGAAATGAAACTGCTGCTCGCAGATGTGAATAAAATATCGCTTTCAAAAAATATCATATGCCCATTTTAATAAAAATTGGAATTAAAACGGGTTTATGACCAATTCCAGGTATTTTGATGGAAGACAAAATCCACAAAATGAGCTATAAATGAGGATACAGAATCCCATTTCTATCAAAATCTAATTCGTGTTTCGCACACCCAAACAGTGGATTGAAAAGTTATTAGAATACGAAATTCTAATTCCACCTCAAATCCACAATCCAAATGGGCCGTAAAGGCTGAGATAGTAGCAGATGTTGTGTGGTATAAAAATCACATTCTTAAAAGACCAAAAATACATTTTAAAGTGTGTTCCTATAAAGGTACAAAAGTTCATAACAATATTCACCAGAAAAGAGTCGAGACTTGGAAATAATTTTGCTATGACATTTAGCTTAAACAGGATCTGACATTGTAATTGTAATGGTTTTCAAATCTATCTCCAATATTGTGATATGAAAAAAAAATCGACAAAAACCACATAATCAGAAATTTAAGATACTGTACATAGCAGGAAACTCATTAATAAACAGGTCAAATTTCTTAGGCATAGGGAATCCAAAACAGAGTACTACAATAAACATAATCTACTGGTGTTCTGTTATTTAGCAATCATAAATCTCAAAAAAAAAATTATAGATAATATAGAACCTAAGAGTTGAATACTATAATCCAGCTCCCAAAAAATCCTTGGGATTGCAACTTTGAACTTGACATATTCCTCTTTTACAGTCGAACCTAATAAAAGAACCTACAAAAACATGTCACTCCTACATCCATTCCGAAGATGGAAATTCTTATATGCAAGTTGTTCATACAATACCCTCAAATCCTCATTCCATGGTTCTTCAAGAGTCTTGTAGTGTTGGTGGGTGGTTTGTACTATTAACATATCTCTGTTCAAGCTTAACAATTTTGTAACGATCATCTCGAGTCAGAGACTAATCAAACACATTTAATATTTTTTAGATATTCTGGCCGTACTGTAGCTCTTAGGCAACACTATCACTCCTTGCTATAAGCCCCACCTTATCATAACCTTCATTTGCACACCGCCAATCAAAGTTTCTAATTCTTGGCCAAAGAAAAAAAAATCAAATATGAAAAAATGAATACCTGAGCTATAGTCATTCCATTTTTTGGGCTATTTGATGAATAAAAGGATTATCCATCACCGCATTGGAACCCCACACACCACATGGAAGAATCTTTTCCCACAATGTGAAATTGTATTTCAAGAGAAAACAGAGCATAGCCGTTGTCCCATGATCCAGACATCCACGTCTGATAGAACTGATAAAACTGCTAAAATACCTGAAGAGCAGCAGTCCCTTGAAAAATCTACTTGTTCCTTACTTGATAATTTAGAAAAATAATAAACAAAAAATGATTTCATTCTGCATAAATGAGTTTATCCTAAAGTTCCATCCTTGAACCTTATCAAATCATTCAAAGAGTAATCTTATTCTTAATCTTGAAGAACATATATATTTAATATTTGCTTGATAGCTTATAAAATTAGCAAATGAAAAAGAAGAGATTCATAGAACCTTTTGTTTTCCAAAATGTTCATGTTGAATTAACTAAATTGAATCTTGTATCATTCTCTCTAGGATAGGGATTGCCCTGCCTTATTTGCAGAAATGCAACTAGTTAGATGTTGCTTTCATTATGGTAATAAAATTGCACAAAAAGTCACTCCAAAGTGGGAGGGCTCATTTAGGGAACTCCAATCACCAAAGCTGGTCTGACGAACATTGGGATCAAAACCCTTTCTTGGCATTTTTTTATTTTCAAACTATTGCGCTTTAAATCTTACCAATGCTCTAATGGTTCCTCATGCCATCTGCTACAACTCTCATGTTAGAATAATCTACAATTCCACGTGACTGTCGAATAATCAGAAGCACCTAGTATGAGTAAATGGTACACAATTTCTCAGTGGAGAATTATTCTAAAATCAAGCTTGAACATGTTCGTTCTGGCTATTTATCATATTGGAACATTTTGACAAAAATGACTAGTATTTCAGATGTACAATTAAGATGCCCAAAAACAAAATTACAATCAATAGCTTTTCATAGAAGTAACTTTTCTCAACCATTCCCTTGTTGGAAAATATACACTTAAAAAAAAACTAACATAATCCACCTCATGTAAAGAGATAATGGTTAGTTTGTGTCAATAAAAGAATAATAATCATGAAATACATAATGCTCTAATGGTTCCTCATGCCTATTGATGTGGTCCGGCATTATTCTGGACACCTTGTCTAACTCAGACTGCCAGAAATTCTTGCTAGACTCCCCACATAAGTGCCCCCACAAGACCTGGAGGTACAAAGGCAGACCATGGCAAACATCTATGAACTTTTGTGCAAGTTCCTCGAATCCCAACAACGGAAATGGCTGTCGGAATGCATGCCAACAGAAAAGCTGCTGGGCATGAGCGGGTTTCATTCCTCTCATTTCATAAGTAGTGGAGATTCCAGACGCTGTAAGAACACCCAAGTCGCGTTTGGTAACAATAATCAGAGATCCCTGGCCAAGGCTCTCCCTTGCTGGCAACAGAGCATTTACTTGGTCTGGATGATCCACATCGTCTAGAACTACAAGCATTGGAACGGATCTCATGCGGCTTTTAAGAATATGTTCGCCTTGGTCTACATTGTCAAAATCAACATATTTGCCTTTAAGGTCGAGGTCCTCCTCATGCAATCTCCCTTGCCTTGCAGCTTCACGGACATCAAAAAAAAAACTTGGCCTACCAAAGGTCGTTCGTTTCATGTTATAGAGTGCCTTTGCCAAGGTGGTTTTGCCCACGCCATCCTTTCCGTAGATTCCCACAATTTGAGTTGGTCCAGCAGATTGAAGTGTATTCTCAAAGTCCCGGACAAGTTCAGCCAAACCAACGGGACACTTGGCAACTTCTAAGCGATCCTCCTTCAATCCTTTTAATACCCGGTCCACCACATTCATCGCTGCCTGTTTCTCGTCACTGAATAATGAACATGTGAAACGGAGCAAATTCAGTATAAAACAAACCGAAACGCAGGGTAAGGAAGATTTGATAAGATTTGATTTAAATAACCATTATAAAGTACATGCGTAAATAACTATAGTTTGGTAAAAAGTTTGATTTATAATTTCTTCTCTCATTTCCTAGATAAGTAAACTTGTTCAACCAAACAAAATTTATTTCAGATGGCTTCTTATTCTTAAACTACTAGCCGTAGTTGGCTTTTCTGCATGTGTATTTTCAGGTTCCTCACTTACATATTGTACCATCTAAAACATGCAACAGCCTAATAAAACAGGGGAAGAAACACAGTAGGACAGAATACAAGGATAACACCAAATTTTACACACTAAAACATAATTTCCCTATTGATGTTCTATTGATCTTCCATGCTGATTACACGTTACAGGCTGCTCCCATTCTATTCTGCAACTTATCCACAATAGACATCAATACAAATATATAAACTTTAAATGATTCTAGTTTATAGGTTCCATTGAATTTGGGATTGATTTGTGTGTGTAAAGTAGCTTATTCTCCAACTGAAATACAACCGGATGGGTTTTTTAGTGGAATCTATTTTGTTTTCAGGCCATTACCCTGTTTCATTACCCGTAAGCTTTAGGGCCACCAATTATTAAATCCCATTAAGCTTCCCCAATATGCGAGTATACATTGGCAGTGTTTCTGTATTTGATTGTGTATCAAGTTTTTATATTAATGTTTCGGATCACACTTCTGATCTATCCTTAGGATGATAGAGAGTACACAAGAAGATATAGATCAGATAGATCATCAAGTGTGATCCAAAATATTGATGTAAAAACTTGATACACAATCGAAACTAGAAACACTGCCAATGCCACCAACTATTCATTTGGGTATGTAAATTAGCTGATTCTCCAGCAGAACTATAATCTAATAGGTTTTTTTTTTTTTTTTCTAATATATATAATTTCTCTTTCAACTTCAATAGGATATACATCTATTTTTTCATTATATATATAGAGACAATTTTTTTAACAGTAGGAATATTGTTTAAAAAAATTATATGCTATATGTTTGTGTAGTGAACAAATAGATATATATTGTTAAAAAAGAAAACTATATATATATTGATTACCTTTAGAGATTTTTGAAATAATATATTGTTCTTTTGATTGAAGATTCATGTTTCATAGGTTTTCAACCATGGAGTTTCTTTAATTTTTCTGAGATATTTCCACAAATAGAAAACAAATATCTTTCCCCAAGTTGCTCAACAAAAAACACTAAGATCTCAAGAAGACATATTCCTTTCCTTTGACTCACAACAAACTATGTACATAACCTTAAATCACAATCCTAATGGCAAACACATAGGAAAACAAATTCTTTCTTTGAAAGAAGGATTTAGAAAACTTAAGTACAAAACCTACCTTAACCCTTTAGCTAGAATTCGAAGAGGAAAATATGAGGTAGCCAAGCCAAGCGTCTTGATCCAAGTGCTCATATCTTGGGATCCCTTCTCAATCTCGACAAAATACTCTACAAAAACTTGTAAAATCCTCTCCAAATTCTAAATGTCAAATATTCTCTTCAAAAATAAACTCTCCACATTATCTCTTTAAAAATGGATTTTCAAAACCTTGTTAATGTCGATAGGCATTCTACAATGGAAAAATCGGTGGAGTGGGATGGTGTGAGTGTTGGCATAAAGGTATTTGCCATTAGTGACAATACTCATAGTTCAAACCGAGTAATACAGTGCAGACCGAATGATGGCAACACAGTCCAAACCGAGCACTGAAGACACAGTTCAAACTGAGCACTGAAGACACAGTTCAAATTGAGCACTGAAGACATAGTTCAAACCGAGCATCGAAGACACAGTTTTAACCGAGTGAAGTTGCACTTAGTGTCAACCGAGTAAAGATGCACTCAGTATTAACCGAGTGAGGAAGCACTTAGTGATAACCGAGCTCAGGAGGTTAACGAAGAAGTTAGTTTCTACCGAGTGACACTATATCTACCGAGTCACCAATGGTTACCGTGTTCCAGGCAATGTTGTATGACTAGTATGAACCGAGCCCCTACCTCTACCAAGTGCATGACGATGCCGAGTAACGTAGTGGATGCCGCATATCAGAAGGTCATCAAGTCTATCTAAAGAACCCGAATTTATTTTACTATTTGGCCGACTCAGTTATATTTTGTTTACTTGTGTTTGGCCGACCTTGCATGAATAATTATTGGAATGGTATATATATGTAATATATTATATCATTCAATATAGATATACAAGAGATAGATAGATAGATACAAGAAAGACTGTAGTGCCTACCCCTAGCTCGCATTTTGTTATCGTTGCCAAACTCTTTTAGAGCTAGTTTTATGTTGATGGTTAGCAGCATTATTATGAGATTATCAGATATTGTGCTATGGATTCAGTTTATTATGTGATGAGATCACTTAGACTCTACATTTCATGTATGTATGATGATTATTTTTAGTGTTCGCAATTATTGATGGTGATTATTACATTGCTTTCAGTTATTAATGATGATTAGTAAGATGATTTATTATCATATGTGTTTTCTTATGGATACTTACCCCATACTTGCATGTGTATGGTGTGCGTGTTTGTTTTGTGTGTTTACTTTTGTATGGCGTGTCTGATGTGGTTAAGGAAGGGAGTCGTAGTCACCTGCTAGTCGGGATCTACACGATGCACCACTTCCTGCCATTGCCTATTTAGTTTAGTATATATTGTGCTTGTACATGCGTGGTTTTTATGCAGGTTGCAGGTACCGAGTATCGACTTCCCTGAATTGCCAGGATGAGCGTACCCTATCACACTATCTCAATGATAAGAGAGGGGAGATAAATTCTCAAGTCCAAATCCCAACTTTTTAAGCCATTTGTTCTAATTGAAAAATTAGGACAAGTATCTAAGTTGAGTACCCTTCGAGTACGTTGGATGATGTAATTCGTGATTTAAACCCTTGGTTTGATTTTGTATGTATCTTGGCTATGATGGGTTTTCATATTTTTACCTTGTGAGTCTTTGGAGTATTTTCTATTAATTAAGCCTAATTAAAAATATTTAATTAATGGTTTAATTTAATGAAAAATTAATATGGTATTTTAATATTTATTTTATTTAATTAATTAGAAAATTAATTAAATAAAATAATTAAATTTGAAAATAAAAAGTTTAAAGTTTAAATTTGGAATGTGACAATATTTATTTTAATAATAATATATTTGGAGTTCATTTTCAAATAAATGACTAAATAATATTATTATTAAAGCTAATAAATATTTTAGCAATTAAGTTTTGGAAATGAAATTTAAAAGTGGAAGATATATTTAAATTAATAAAAGATTCTAAATTTCTTGTGATTAAAATATAAATATATTAAGATTGAAAAGTGGAAATTATTAAAGTTAGTGCATGAGATTTAATAAATAAATAAATTTAATTGGAAAGAGTAAAGTAAATATTATATTAACTATTGTGCATCATTTTTAATATTTGCTCACATAGGAGTTGGCAAATTCTCGGGAGTTGTCATGTAGACAACATTGGAGTTTGCACCCTAAGAATGCACTAGTTGTCTTCACTTAGAAGTTAGCATTTTTTATTTTGAGCACATGGTGTCTACAACCTTCTACCTTTAAATAGAGGCTCTCCTAGTGTATTTTGACAAGCTTTATGGAAGCTTTATGGAAGCTTAAATGAAAGCCTTATGGAAGCAAAAATGAAAGCTTAAATGGAAGTTGAATGGAAGCTACAAGCCACAAGCTTAAAGAAAAGCTGAAGGAGAAGCTGAATGGAAGTTACAAGCTACAAGCTCATATTCTTCTTCATACTCATATATTTTCTATATGCTTATATGCTTCTTCTAGCACTTCTAGTCACTTGGAGAATTCTCGGTTAGCTTGGATCTTGGAAGGAATGCGAATGATGGAGAATGAAAGGATTTTCTATGGACTTCTGAGGCATGGTGGATTAGCATCAGTGTCCAAGTGCACTCGTGATAATCTCACACTCTATTTGCACTATTTCTCTTCTTGTCTTCATCATGTCTATTGTATGTGTTTGAATACTCTTGTGTTAGAATCTACAATTAAATTGGAATCTAGATATTTCATTTGCTTAAGAAGAAAACATTAGAAAACCCTAGATCCAATTAAAGAGACATTAGATCTAAACGGGTTTGGGTTCGAATTTGAATCAGATTGAGAAAGATGATTTATAGTCAAACCTATTGGATGAATTAATGGATATTTTTAGGAAACAATTATTTAAAAGGGAAAAATTCTTGTGTAGAAAAACCCTTTAGATCTAATTATATATTTTCTTTTGTAAATCTGCAAATATATAAATATATACATGTGTATTTTAAATACAGTGGTAGTTGATAACAAATTATATATATATATATATGTATATATATATATATATGTATATATATATATGTATATATATATATATGTATATATATATATATACGTATATACATATATATATATACATATATACATATATGTATATATTTGAGAAACTATATTTATTAAATCTGGATCGCAGTCAAAAAAAAATTATTGTATGAACTGAATCGCATAACGTTTTAATAAACATTTTTTCAAAACAAAATATTTATATATATATATGGGTGGGCGGGGTTTTAACCACCGCACCCGCCCCTCCATTCCTTACTGGTGGCGACATCGGATGCAGGCTCTGCGTGATCGCAGGGTACCTGCGATCAGCAGGCCCCAATCATTCAAAGGCCGACCATGTATGTATGTTTGGCTGCGGCTTTAAAGCCTGCGCAAGCCTTTTAAAATATGGAGTCGGTACTTTCATACATCCGTTTGTTATGTGATGCGATTCGATTTTTTATTAATTATAATGTGTTGTTGTATATATATATATATATATATATATATAATATTAATTGTTATATATATATGTATATATATAATATAATATTAATGAGATTTGAATACTCAAGCTAATTAAATTTTCAGATGATTAATATAGTTTTATATTGAAAGTTAATGTATGTTTTTCATCAATGCTATAATATATATATATATATATATATATATATGGCAATGAGTTATAATTGATTATGAATTATTGATTAATAATAATTTAGATCACATAGAAAGAGATATTGATATGGAGGATTTGATATTCTTGACTGGTTGATTAAATGAACGAAGATATGATTCAAATATTAATCACTATAATATTGGAATGATCATTTATTAATGATTGTTAAGATTAACAAACTATTAATAAATGATAAATTATAATTAGTTTTTCTATAATTATTAATTAATTCAATCAAATTTAATTGAGATTGATTAATAATTAGAGTATAGTAATAAGCCTTGGATCAATTTTAATAATGGAATGGTTATCGATAATTCCATTAAGTGCTTCAAATTTTGATAATATTTCATCAAGTCCTAATTGAGTTATTAATATAATAATCTGATCGTAAATGGTGAGCTAAATGTTTATATGAATTAACTTAGGGAGTCATTGTTATATCATAACAATGCTATGATTTGAATTAATATGTTATTCTTAATTCGTTATGTAAATTATTGATATACCTTAATGGTGTTAAGGGTTAGTCAATTATTAACTAATGAAGATTCTCTTAGATCGAATAATAATAGTTTTGATGAGTTTATTATTTTAATGTTTGTTGGGTCTAACAAACTATTAATAAATAAGGGTTAGAGATAATCTAGAAGAGATTATTTAATGATTGAAGTCTTGTAAAGACATTAGTTTTTGGATTATAAATGATTTTAATCAGTTAATGAGTTGTCAATATAATTAAATGTGATAGAGATTTAACTAGGAAATGATTATCATTAATACGAAATCGTTAAGAAAGATGAATGTAGTTATTGTGGATAAGATTTCCAAAGTAACTTGTTAATATTATTATTATTAAAATATTAATATTTGTGTATTGGATTGAGGTTGACTTTGACGTACAAACTATTGTTAGTCAACTAATACTCATTGGGTTGATAATTTGGTTGTGAAATTATTAATTAAATCAATTAACTAGAGCTAATTGGATTTAATTAATAATTAAGTTATGTAATGGAGATTTAATTGATATAAATCTTGTAGCGAGATTGTAAATTATCTATATTGAAGTTGATAAATCTTATGACTTGAATTATGACCTTAGATATTATATGGTTGTCAACGATGATAACGATTAAATTAAAAAACTCAAACTTTAGTAACCCTTAATTAAGATTCTAATTGAAGGCTATTAGAATGATAATAGGTCATGGATGGTGTGCCTATGTTAATTGATGGATTTAATTGATCATTCTAATTAAGTTAAGATATCTTATTCGAAGAATGATAATTGGTTCTCTTATAATTTAATGATTAATGATCCTTGATTTATGTTGAAAGTTGAAGTAACATTAAAGAAGAGTTGATCAATTTGAATATGGATCTTAGTTAAATAAAGAGAACAATTTAATTAAAGGTCAATCAGTGAATAGTTATCCTTAAGTTATTCTTAGAATGTAATTCTTAATAATGGAAGGATAATGCTATCGGGGAACAAATGGGTTGACTTGTAGGTCAAATGATGGAACTTAGACATTTGAAGTATACTTGAAAATGGAAACTGAAACCCCTACAATTGAAAATGGACAATGAAACTCTACACTTAACTCAACTATGAGATTATAGCAAAACCAAAATATGTGTTTACATCGTGTATTCTATATGCTTCTTGTTTTGGATTTTTTGGGTTGACTAGTGTTGACCAGTCCTAGGTTGTTACCAGAGGCTCGGGGGTTATGAGATGTGTTGGCATGATGATTTTATTTGGTCTCGATCTTTATAAGCCCAACCATGGTTATGTGATCGTATGCTCTATGAAATGTTTGTATTTGTTCATCAGTCTTCATGTGTGAAGCTGATATGTATGTGTATGAGACACCTGAGCTAATCATTTTTGAGTCATCGATCAGTTATCCTTGGATTATTTTCTAGTCACCATGATGGGACTGGAATGTGGATTTATTCTTGATGATGTCATGTTGTGACATGTTTTGACTCAACCATTTTGGAGTCTTTGATCAGTATGATTTTGAGATATTCTTGGTTGCTTGTTGAGAACCAATGGATGTGATGATTGATTTTGGTTATTGAGAACCAATGGATACTTATGATTATCAGTGATGCCTTCAGTTGCCAATAGAGAACTGTTGTGGTCATGATTTTCTATGGATATTGCTCATGGAGATTTGATGCTTTTATGCATATTTGATGATTTTATCATGGATATTTGATGATTCTTATTGTGGATATTTGATGATTCTTTTTATGGATTATCTTTTGGATTTTCTTTACAGTCGCTTGTACAGGATTGTGGTGATTTATGATTCCATGAGCATTAGGGTAGGTAATCTACTTGTAGTGGCGGGAAGTGGCTTGCAATGGGGGCCGGGGCCCTAAGTGGCTGCCAGGATAACTCATTGTAAGTTTGGTTAATAAGTGATAACATTTACACACTAAATGGGGATTAAATGAACCTAAAAAGATAATTGTTTTGGATGTTCTCGCCCATGCCTTGAGTGCTTGTACAGGCTAGGATGGGAGTAGTGAGACGCATGGTTGCGACCATTGCATTCCATAGTATGCCTCGTCAGTATGAGAGGATACTAGTGGTCGCATGAGATCTGTATGGACCCGTGGAGTTTAGCTAACTGCCAGGGTAACTTGTACGAGATAAATGCGATGACACTTTCCCGCTTGCATAGTAGGTTTCCTACATGTCATTGTGTGCCTCTGGGAATTAGATGTTGGTTTTGTGTGATGGAACCCTTGAGTAGTATACTTTTAGGATTCTTGGACTATAGAGAATTATGCTTTGTGGTTTTGATATCCTGTTTGGGACTTGAGATTATCTCCTCAGCACGGTGGGAGTGGACCACTTAGGTACCACGCGGTCGGGTGGTAGTGTTTTATCACTCTTATCATTTGAGATCCATTGAGACATCGTGGCTGGAGTATTCTTGGTTGGTATTTATCTTCATTATGTTCTTGGATCATTATGATAGATGATATACCTTATGATGGATGTATTTATTGGTATGTTCTTATAATGATGATTTACATATGTTAGTTGATGATATATTATGTTTTACTTTGCATGTTAGTAGGATGTTTTAGGAGTGACATTCCTACTATGTTTATAGCCGATGATCTCTTCGGTGCTTTGGAATGTTACGCACGGAGGGATGGCTAGGATCCATGATGGTCTAATGATGCTATTTACGGTTGGGAGGAACCGTGCACTTAGTTATTTATGTTTGTGATGTATGGTTATCTTTTATGATGGATGTGATGATGTATCATGTATGATTTATGGTCTCATGATGTATCATTTATGATATATGGTTTCATTTATGTTATTGCATCATGGATTAATATTGGGCGATGATGTACTTTATTTACATGGATGTTTATTCTTTTAAGCTTTTCATACCATATGTCATGTATAGTGGATGATTGAGCAATTAAAAAATGTAATTTATGAATGCTGAATGTATCATTGCTATTTCATAAGGATGTGATGTTAGATGGATAGTTATGATTAGAAGTAATTCAACGATAAGGGATCTTTAAAGAATGTAACCGTTATGTTATTTTCAGTTGGATGTTACTATTGCTTCCGCAAATGTTATGAATGATTTTAATTTCATGTTTAAAAAAAAAAAATTTGTTTGGTAAACTTAGTATAATTCTTTGGATCCCTTGGCAAGGCATTACAAAGACATACAAGATATAGAATATTGCAAAGAGGAGGGACATAAGACATGATATGCGAATTCATCAGTAGAAAAGAATACTCAGCAAGGTCTACCAGGAGCATAAATGATTTCATCAATCACAGAAGGTGATCTACAATAAAGAACTCAGTCAAGTTGTAAGTTGATCTGTTGGTTCATCCTAATAGGTGAATCATTCTTGTAAATCCTTTAACAGGGTAGACTTAACCGTCTTTATTCAAATCTCCTAACAGAGTGCATACTTGTAAAGTATGTTTGTAAATCCTCTAACAAGGTGGATCTAGCAATCCTCTGTGCTCCTAACAGGGCAGATCACTAGAAGTGATCATTGTAAGCCTTAACTGGCCAACTTCATACCGTAGTAACGAAGCTTTGTGGGTATCATCCCCACCCCAGTTTTACTTTCTATTTTGGAAGGTTTCTGGGTCACCAAATCTCTGTGCATATATGGTTTAAATGTTTAATAGTTTCATCAGGATAGATGAGTGAATGTTGTGTATGGTTATTCTGAATTCACTTAGAAAGTTTTATTGTTACTGATTCACCCCTCCCCTCTCAGTAACCTATTATATCTTGAATATTTCTAACAATTGGTATGAGAGCCTTTTGGTTCTCAGGACAAAGTTTGACAGCTTGAGCAAAGATCTAAGTTATGGAGATATTCAGACTGGAGAAAGTCATTGAAAATGAAAAGTTAGATCTAGAAATGGCCATGGTTCAACTCAAAGAAGCAAAGGAGCATCTTTCTCAATCCATAAAAAGAAGAAAGGAACTTGCAAGACAAATGAATGGCCATCACTATGTTGAAGAAAAGATTGAAGATTTGTTACCATCAAGTAGTTTAGAAGAAGCTGACAAGGCAATCAAAGAACTTCTAGAAAAGAATGGATCTCTGCAAGAAGAGGTAAGAAAGCTTAAAAGAGAGCAAGAAATGCAGTCAATTAGGCTATGTGAAGTTTTGGAACAAATAAACAAAGCACAAGAAGAATTGGAAGATAAAAGCCATAATCAATCCCATCAGCATGAAGACCTTATAGACCAACTCTCTAATGAAAATGAAGAAATCAGGATTCTCAGAGTACAAAATGAAAGCTTGGAAAATGATCTAATCTCTGAAAGGTGGGTCAATGAAAGAATGATGAAATCCCAAGCAGATATGAATCAATTAAATCAAAAAAATGAGAAAAATCTTTATAGACATAAAGGTAAAGTTGGTCTTGGATACAAAGAAGAAGGTGAATCCTCCAAACAAGGTGAACAAAGGAATAAAAAACCCATTTGTAATCACTATGGAAAGTTAGGTCATACATCAAACAAATGCTGGAGCAATGGAAAAGCAAAATTCAATGGTAAATGCTTCAATTGCAATTAGCATGGTCACAAAGCAAATGAGTGCAAGGAAAAACCAAAATTTGAAGGCAACTGTCACAAATGCAAAAAACATGGTCACAAGGCATTCCAATGCAGATCCAAATCATTCAATCCAATTGAACAACTTGTCAAAGCCATATTTGGATGGGACTACAACACCTGGTGCAGATGTCACTATTGTGGAGAATATGGACATACTGGCATAAATTGTGCAAGACATCACCTAAGGAAGAATGACACTACTGTAAGGTGCTACACATGTACAGAACTTGGTCCTCTAATGATTACTGAAGGGAAAGGAGAAGATGATGAAGAAGAAGAGGAAACCGAGTCAGAAAAAGAAGAGGAGCCTCAACGGAAGAAAGGTAAGGTGATTATCACCAAACCTAAAAAGCAAGCTACTGCAGTCTTCTCCAGGAGAACAAGATAGGGGAAGAAGGAACCTATATTTGTCAAGCCTCCACTCACATTTGAGGCAAGGTTGAAGCAATTAGAAGAAGGTACTAGCTTCACAAACTTCAAAGCATTGAAGTTTGAGACAAGAACAGAATAGGAGAAAATGCAGATTGAGGAGTTGGTATTGAATAAAATGGGAAGATGGAAATACTCTCCGGACGAGATTGCCTCTCAAATCCCTAAAGAACTATTGGACAGGTTGCAACCAAGATGGGAAATTGCAACCAAAACTGTCAAAGATATCTTTGAGAAAACCCTGAAAAATCTCCTGCCAAGTCTCATTGATGCAGAAGTGAAGAAATCACTGAAAGATCATGAAGGTAATATGATGATTATATTCCACACTTGTTTGATACTAATCAAAGACATTGAGCATGTTGTCAATGATGCAACAAACATGTGGAAACATGTCTATCATCTACATAAATCCAGTGAGGATATTATTGAAATCAAGGACAATGATAGCAGTGATGATGATGATATTGAAGATATTCCAGGGGAACTGCATTCATTGATGATAAATATGGAGGAAGAAGACAAGGAAGATGAAATAGAGGAAGAAGAAGCTGAACAAGCCAAGGAGGAAGATGATCCTGTAAAAATTGCAGCCAAAGTCATTGCATCTCTTCCTCACTCTCCACCTAAAGAAGCTACATCAACTATGGAGATAGCCTCTACTAGTGAGATTGTGTGCACAACAGCTTCATCAATTGCTCAATCTTCAATTGTCTCCTCTCAGCTCCGGGCACCATCTATGCTAGTGTCTACCACTTCATTAACCAAGCTGCAACCATCTTCATTAACCAAGGCATGATCAGCTACAACAATAAGTTCATCAGGCATATCAACTTCTACTGCAGAGTGTACAGTAAGTGTACCCACTAGTACTTCAATTTTGACAACTTCATCTGCTCCAATTTTTGCATCTGTTAGTTCTCCCATACCAACCTGTACATCAATCTTGGGAACAACATCAATTTTTGATACTGTTAGCACTTCTCTCAGTTTTCCGCTAGCTAGTCCTATTCCAGTTTTGTCAGCCAGTCCAGCCTCATCAACTATTGTTTCAGATTCAAAGGGAAAAGGTGAAGTAACTGCAGGAAAAGCAAAAAGATACACGATTTCCAGCAAGGCAGTGGATGAGGAAATAGACTTGGATAAGGACATTATCATTCCTAAGATAGATAATGCATCGGTTGATGAAATGAGAATGATCAGTCAGCTATTAGATCAGAAGGCAAGGCAAAAACAACTGAGGCATGAGAGAGACCAAGAATATAGTATTATTGAAAGTGTTAAGAATATTCTAACAGAAGCTATTGGTGTTGAAGTAGATTCTACTCAACACATTTTGAATCAGTTAGAAGAGGCTGTATATAAATTCAATGAGGATACCTTCAGCCAAGAAAAATTGATTGAAAAGGCAGAGAAGAAATTTGACAATAAGGTGCTTGAGCACATTGCTCAACATATTGCATTAAAATAGGTAGAACTGTCTACAATTTTGAGTAATTTTGAACATTCTTTTAATAATGTAACTTCACTTTTTGGCAAACTTTGTGATGTTACCGAGTATACTAAGGAAATCAAAGAAAAGTTGAATAAAATTGATGAGGATATGAAGGTTAGTGCACAAATGTTGCAGCTTGACCACAGTTCAAGTTCATCCCATCATCTCAGAATAAGATTTTTGTCAGAGAAACAGGAAGAATTGTTGAGAGAGGAAGCAAGGATTAGATGTACTCTGATTGACATCCAAAATATGATCCTTCCTGTCATGGACACAATGCAAAAGCATATTGCCCATTCCAAAACATTGATTCATGACAAAAACTTCTCAATTGCAGATCATATGATTGAACTCTCTGCAGAAGTACAAATAGCACTCTCCACCAGCAAACTTTTGCAAGAAAATTGGGATAAGACATTGGCTCTTATTCTCAAGGTACATTCTGAGTTTATCTCTCATTTTGGACTCTCTGTGTAAATACATATTGTTTAATTTGGCATTATTGTCAAAAAGGGGGAGATAGCACACTCCAAGAGATAATTGTGCAAATATGTGTAATGACTTGTAAATATTGTGCATATTTTATGGGGGAGATACATGTAAGAAAAATATGTGTAAATAAGACTTGCAAAGAGCAATTTTGAAAATTCAGAACTGTATATTTTTTTTGCACATAAACTTTGAATCATAATTGTTTTTGTCACTAATGCCAAAGGGGGAGATTGTTGGCATAAAGTTATTTGCCATTAGTGACAATACTCACAGTTCAAACCGAGTAATACAGTGCAGACCGAATGATGGCAACATAGTCCAAATTGAGCACTGAAGACACAATTCAAACCGAGCACTTAAGACACAGTTCAAACTAAGCACTAAAGACACAGTTCAAACTGAGCATCGAAGACACAATTTTAACCGAGTGAAGTTGCACTTAGTGTCAACCGAGTAAAGATGCACTCAGTATTAACCGAGTGAGGAAGCACTTAGTGATAACCAAGCTCAGGAGGTTAACAAAGAAGTTAGTTTCTACTGAGTGACACTGTATCTACCGAGTCACCAATGGTTACCAAGTTCCAGGCAACGTTGTATGACTAGTATGAACCGAGCCCCTACCTCTACCAAGTGCATGACGATGCCGAGTAACGTAGTGGATGCCGTGTATCAGAAGGTCATCAAGTCTGTCTGAAGAACCCGAGTTTATTTTACTATTTGGTCGACTCAGTTATATTTTGTTTACTTTTGTTTGGCTGACCTTGCATGAATAATTATTGGAATGGTATATATATGTAATATATTATATCATTCAATATAGATATCCAAGAGATAGATAGATAGATACAAGAAAGACATACAAGATATAGAATATTGCAAAGAGGAGGGACATAAGACATGATATGCGAATTCATCAGCAGAAAAGAATGCTCAGCAAGGTCTACCAGGAGCATAAATGATTTCATCAATCACAGAAGGTGATCTACAATAAAGAACTCAGTCAAGTTGTAAGTTGATATGTTGGTTCATCCTAACAGGTGAATCATTCTTGTAAATCCTTTAACAGGGTAGAATTAACCGTCTTTATTCAAATCTCCTAACAGAGTGCATACTTGTAAAGTATGTTTGTAAATCCTCTAACAAGGTGGATCTAGGAATCCTCTGTGCTCCTAACAGGGTAGATCACCAGAAGTGATCATTGTAAGCCTTAACCGGCCAACTTCATACTGCAGTAATGAAGCTTTGTGGGTATCATCCCCACCCCAGTTTTACTTTCTATTTTGGAAGGTTTCTAGGTCACCAAATCTCTATGCATATATGGTTTAAATGTTTAATATTTTCAGCAGGATAGATGAGTGAATGTTGTGTATGGTTATTCTGAATTGACTTAGAAAGTTTTATTGTTATTGATTCACCCCTCCCCTCTCAGTAACCTATTATATCTTGAATATTTCCAACAGTGAGCATGTCAATGTTAACTGAACCATCTACGTGTGAAAAGTTGAAATCTTATTATGAACAGAATATACTTTTAAAAATAATTTAATAAATACCATGTAAAATATTTGTTTAAATTATAATTTTTGGAGATATAAATCATCTTTTTCTTAGAAATTAATATAAAAAACTTAAGTTAGCAAAAAACTAAATAAATAGAGATAAAGGAAATATAAATAATTTTAGATAGAGTAAATTAAATTATTATTATTTTGTAGTGGATATCTATTGACATTTCTTTAGATAGATTTATATAAGATATCTATACTAGTTATACAAAAATGGTTAATAAAGTTTTAATATAGAAAACTTACTCTCTTGAGTTTTCTAAAATAAAACCCTAATTAGGACAACATAGAATATAATAATTAGCTTTATTAGTAGTTATTTGCTGATCAAAATCAAATTTAATTTTGTAGTCAATCAAATTTTATGTTTTGATTAACTAAAAATAAGTTTTGAAAGGACCTAAAACCTTGTACAAAGGGACAAGAAAGATATAATAATGAGGAACATAAAACAACTGTGGAAAATCACCCAACAAACTAGAGGGACACAATCAAGTTACCCACAAGAGGGCAAACAACTCAAGAAACCCTAGACCATCAAGATTTACATTTTGGTCCCAACTTTAGAGAACGTAAAGACATATCAAATGAGGGTTTGGAGGATTTGCCTTTTTTTCTTTTAACTGATGTCTAACCATCCTCCACCTTCCAAACAACCTTTTGTTAATCCCCACTAACACCCAAAACCCTCACTGCAGGAGAAGCACCAATAGTAGAGTTCTTGAGAGAGTCAAAGCAAAAAAGGGACAACATCAACATTCTGACTCAAAGCCACTAAAGGGACAACAATTGAATCAACAATGTCAGAAACAAGAGAAGTGTCAGAAGTCAAAACCATCAAAGGGACAAAATTCAAATTGCTAGAGTTAGCAACAAAATCCTCATCCAAATCAGCATGAGAAGAGCTATCTGACCCATCCACCTCTGTGGATACTTTTTGAACCGTATAGTAATCATCCAAAACCCCCAACCACCAAGAAAGTGATTTCTTCGAATGAACCTGTCAAAGGAACATCACACAGTGAGATGGTCGGTCATATGACATTTCCAACATCTAAAGGGGATACCCTCATAACAAGAATTTGAATCCAAGAAACATTTGGAGAAGCCAACTTTATCTTTTTCGGAAGCTCCTTGGAGACATCTATCTCCACAAGGATGTGAGCATATGTTGTCCTATAGATATTGGAGGAAGCCGAATCAACCATCATGTAATCCCCAAGGGCCTCCCCCATAGCCTCTAAGATTGAATTCATCCAAAAGTGAAGGGGAAGGTTCGACAACCGAACCTAAAGAGGAATCTTATTAAAGATTTTCGTATTCAGATTAAAAGTAAGATACCAAGGCTTAGCCATCAGGGGGAACCTTTCCTCCCAAGAGAAGCCACAACCCATGATAGAATTTCTATCATCAACATTAGCAAATTTCACAATAAAAAAGACCCTTGCCACAGGGTAAAGCTAAGTTGAATCTGAAATGATTGGTTCCCAAAATTTGGAGATCCAAACATGCAAAGCTGAAAGAGAGGGCCAAAACCCCCTAAACCTAAAAATAACAGTAGTAGAAGAGTAATCTTCCACATATGTAGAAACCTCATTAACAATATCCAAATCTAGATGAAGCACAAGCAGTTTACTAATAGAAACAAGCATCATCAAATGACAAACAGAGGGCATAATCGGACGGGGCCCCAACTTCAACATAGGAGCACTAATACCTGCTACTTGCCTCAAATGCAACCACATCCACATAGGAAATAACAGATCTCCCCATAGAAACCTTAGATGCAATAGAAGAAGAATCTCTCACAACAACCAAAGGATGAAGGGTAGGAGAGACAGTTGGATGAGCTCCAGCAAGAGCAGCGAGGTCGAAAGTAGGCTCAAGAGCCTGAGCAGAAGCAGGCACATGAACGAGAGCTAGAGTAGGCGCGTGAGTAGGAGCCAGAATTTCAAAGTGACAAGAAAAGAAAATCTGATTTTTGTGACAAGATTTCAATTTGTAGTTCTCCCTATTTGATGTTGATGTTTATTTAAGAAAAACTAATTTTTGTAAAGATATATTCATTTACCTTTTGACTTTATTTATACATAGTTCTATAAATCACGTAATTACTATTTTAGTAACTATTTAATATTCGTAATATACTATAATTAGACAAACATATAATATATTATCACTAAAGTAAATTTTTATTTAAATCATAATTTATTATTATTTAAATAATATACTAATTTCTAGAATTAGACATCATAATCAAATCTTACAATCAACTATAAATATTTAATTAGCTCCCAAATGCACATAACCTTATTCAATGTGCTTTATAACTCAAGTATAGTAGCTTATTATTTAACTAATATTTTTTTCCTTTACTATCATATACAACTCCTCACAAAAATCACATAACATACCATAAAAAGAAAACTAACTAAAAATCAATAATGCAAAACCATGCTCAAAGAAGGGCTACCAAATCCATGTCACCTGACTACTAAGTGGGTAGGCAAAATGATGTGTGTCCACTATGTCAGGACAAACTAGGTTTTAGGTTGGGATTTGGACCTAAATATTATCTCTCATTCGTTATCATAGATTTATTACGATAGGGCGCGCTCATCCTGACAATTTTGGGAAGTCGATGCCCAGTACCTACAATCTTGCATATGAGACACAAATGTACATGTATATGCATATATAACAGTCTATGGTGGGGATCGGTCCATTGTGTAGATCCTGCATGTAGGTGACTACCAGTCCCTTCCTCAACCATACAAACACATAAAACATAAAGTAAAATGTACAAGATAACTATACAAATGTAAGTACAAGGTTAATAAGAAATAATCCATCAACAAGATAAAGCTGTAATTACTAACTAAAACATCTAAAGTAACTACACCATGAGAACAATCATAGAAATCATATGAAAGTACGTAATGTGTTATGCCACAAGAATAATTATAACTATCACCTAAAAGCATAAATGTCACGATAATGTCTTGTGATCTATATAATCACAATGCAGTGTCACACAAACAACTCCTCAAGTATCACTGAATAAAACAACACACATATAAAAATTAGCCCAAAAGTCTTCCACATCATGGAATGAAAAAGGTAAACTACAGGTGGGCACTACACACTTCGATGATTCGATGCTTCTGTACGAGACTCCCACCGACAACCAATCATCTCATTGATAGTAAAACACATTAATGTTGTATCAATCTGACTCATGTAAAAAATACATTGTGTTATCAACAAAATATAAAAAATATGTCATATTGGCCACCCATGCAAAAAAAAGACATGTTAGCCAAGCTAGTGACAAAAAATGTCAAATTCAACCAATGTTGAAGTATCTCAAATCAATCATCTATAATGGGCTAATGGTGGCAAAAAAATACTTATAAAAACTTACCAAAAGATATTAGGCTTCTATGAGGTCTAAACTTGAAGAACACATTTTCTCCCTTGCAAAACTATCTAAAAGTTTGATTCTTATTAGCATAACTCTTTTACCAATAGATTTTCTCCTTCAATCAACTCTTGTTATGCCACTAAGATGAGAACTACAAGGTTTCATGTGCACCTCTTTCTTTTTCAACTCTTCACATGATGACCAATCACATATTAGAGAAGCTAAAGTTACAATGAGATATATCATCCATTGAGAGAAATTAGAAAAGTTGCTTTAGAAATGGAAATGCCAATTAAAAAAATCTCATAATGAATTGGAACATCCAAAAGAACCTATTATGAGTTTGATGTTTCTCTAATCTGGTAAATATTGGTATATCATAACAGTTCTCAACATAAACTTAAAGTCTTACTTATTTTCAATATCATATGAAAAGTTAAAAACCTATCAATCTTTTCACTCACACAAGATGGAAAGCCCAATAATCATGCTAATTGTGCAAACACCAAAAATTTCACCCTTGAAACATTGATTCGTGAATTTTTGTTATCAAAGTGTAAGGTAGAGAGATCCTTCTTACCAATAGATTTCTACGTTAGTTATCAATCCTAGTCACTGCAAATTTACAAATCAAGAAGAGATGAAAGCATGTAATTATGAGATGTTAGGATCAAACAACACTATAAAACCAATTCCACACTTTATAACTTAACTATAAGCATCCACAAATCACAATGCATAAAAGTAAAACATACATCAAAAGAGAACTCATACACTACAATTGTTTTTCTTGAGGAAACCTTGACCAAGGGAAAACCTTGGTGGGGATTCAATCCACAAGGTGATGCACTAATATGGAAATATCTTTGTTAGGATATTTGATCCTATTAGGAGTCCTTATGTAGCATTTAGTACATAGGCCCTTGTTAAAGGACAAGACCTTGTAAGAGGTTTGCAACCTATTAAGAGTTAAGAACAAAATGAGAGCACACTTGTATGAGAGTGAAGGTTAAATCCACCTTTTGGACTCACTATCCAATTAAAGAAAAAGTATTAGAATTATGATGAACTATATGTATAACATCTCAATGTCTGATTGGTCAAATGAAGCTTCTATATGCTTTGATCTAACATCAAGAATCTCACACCATATATCACATACACCACATATCATATATCATATGCTCGCATACTAAATAAGTCCTTCCTCTATACCCTTGAGAATAATTTATTCTTTTGACTTACAAACACTTACCAAACATGTCCACTCAAAAAACAATATGTGAAATATGACCATACTATCCAAGACTTAAGTCCTTGGATGGCATCCCTCTATTTCCAAGTAATTGAATTGTCAAAATAATTTAATTAGCCAGGCCTAAGTGCCTGATCTCATAATATGTTTTGTTTACTTTTCTATATAAAACCAACTATACTTTGCATCACCAAAACTCATGCTATCCATCATATAAACATAAGTGACCATACTAGAATCACATATACATTGTATATATATCACATTTCCAAAGTTATAGCGCCGCTGTCCAAAATTGTCCAATTGTATCCTATAATCCTCCTTTAGACTTAGACCTTTTTCATATACAATCTAAATCAAAATTAGTTGTTAATTAAGTGACCATGCAGATGAGGTATGTTGCCATCAATGACAACATCTGAACACTCACTCAATAGTCACTTGCCAACATGAGGCAATTTGCTAATGTAGAACACAATGAAATACTTAAACCTTTGATTTTATTTTCATTTTCATTTTAAATGAAACAAACAAACTGGCATAAAACTATGTTTTCAAATAAGACAACACCATTTTGAGCTCTAAAGCATGTTATTCTACCATTTGTATCTCATCTTCATCTCCATTCTCCTTTGTACCATTATGATATCTAACTCATGTCATTTTTGTTGAGAATGATAAGTTCGTATGGTGGTTGTTCACCATATGGTGAGATACTATACTTGTATGGTGAAACACTGTACATGTGATTCCACCATACGGTGAAGGGTCTATCATGACTTGGCATTGTGGTATGCCTGGTGGTGAAGTGGGTACGGTGTCAATACAATAAATCCTAGCATAAGTGTGTGATGAATTTGGTATGCTAAAGACACTGATTCAATACAGAAGGCATCCATGTGACTGAAGGCATTTGTGTGGTTGAAGGCATCCATATCACCGAAGGTATCCACGTGACCAAAGACATTTGCATGACCAAAGGCGTCTGTGTCATTGAAGGCATCTGAATTACCGATCGTGTCCAAGTGATTGGAGGCATCTGAGTCACTAGAGACATCTAATACCTGAAGGAGTGACCATCAGATGGATGATTAACTATTGGATGGATGAGCTCCAAGGTTGCCAATAATTGTTTTGTTCTGAATAGTTAATGCACCACATTCCATAACGAATTACAAAATGTATAAATGTTTATGGGATTCATGAGGATTTAAGAGGTTGTGGCTGTGAAAGTCAAGTTGATTGTAAAGGCAATCTGAGCTTGTGAGCCTGTCCAAAAACCAAAGTTTTTTGTATGTAAATAGTTTATTGTAATACATAGTTTCTCAAGGGTTTTTGGGTGGTGGGTTTTTCCCAAAAGGGTTTCCCACATTAAATATGGTCTTTTGTGTTTATCTTGTATGCATTTGTTTTTCAATGTTAACTTTTTTCCTATGCATCTTAATGTTCTAAAGTAGATTTACAATCTTTTATATTTCCCCTATAAATTGGCATTTGGAAGGCATTTTTCACAAGTACCTTTTCTAACAAGTGGTATCAAAGCCTTGGTTATCCTTGTTGAGTAGGGTTGTTTTCTATATCAGTTTGTTTCCAGTGGGAGTTTGAAAAGTGTTTTTCTAGTAATTGAGACGGTGAGTACAAGGAGAGTAGAGATTGAAAAGTTCAATGGCATGAACTTTGAGTTGTGGAAGCTTAAAGTTGAAGATATATTGGTTGATCATGATCTATGGGTTGTTGTGTCTGGTAATAAGCCTTCAGGCATGAAGCAAGAAGATTGGGATCTTGCAGATTGAAAGGCTAGAGGATTGATAAGGCTATGTCTTATGAATTCTATTCTATTGAATGTTCATGAGGAGAAAATTGCAGAGTCTTTGTGAAAGAAGTTGGAAGATATTTATTACGGAAAATCCTTGGTAAATAAGCTCTTCTTGAGAAAGAAGTTGTACTCTTTGAAGATGGATGGAGGAACGATTGTGGTAGATCATTTAAACATGTTCAATATGGTGATTGCGCAAATGACATTTGTTGGTGTATCTGTTAGAGAAGAAGAGCAGTGCATGCTACTACTATGCTTGTTGTCTTATTCATGGGATCATCTTGTGATGATCATTGAAAGTACTACCACACAATTAAAAATGGATGAAGTGGTTGTTGCACTTCTGTTAGAGAAGATGCAAAGGAAATCTTTTTAGGTGGCTAAGGAGGTTCTCATGGTTCAAGGTAGAGCGAACGACAAAAGCAAGAAGGAAATGAAGCTTGAATGTTCTAGGAAGAAGTACAAAGCAAAGTGTTGGAACTGTGGCCAAATTGGTCATATCTGAAAGGATTGCAAAGAGAAGAAGAAAATGAAGAGTTCTTCCAATTCTGAGTCTTCTTAGAATGATGATGATGCAAGCAATGATGCTTTGGCTAATCGGTCATCTGATGATAACTGGAACTAGAGTAATTCAATCTTCATGTGGAAGATGTTTGTCATGATGCCATGTGTGACTCGGCACCACTGTACAATGGGAATTGTTGGTACTAACGTAGATGCCATGTGTAACTTGATACAATGGTTTAGTGGGAGTTGTTGGAAATGAAAAAGTAATTGATCATCATTGGTATTATAGATGTTGAAGGTGCAAGATTCTGATGTTGCAGAAGAATCTTTTCACATTTGTTGAAGTACTATTTGGAGATGTTAATCTTCATGTGACTGAAGATGTTGACATCCTGAGCTCTCAATGAAGTCTTTGATAAGGGTGTCGTTTATGTTTTCATTTAACATGTTATGATATGTTTAAATGGAGCATGTAATCTCTTTGGTTGAGATTGTTTAGATCACGTTGTCATGTTTATGTTCCCGAGACTGTGGTTGGAACTTTGACTTATTGATCTTGGTTTAGTTTTTTTGTTTTTAGTACATTGAGCATTTGTTGGATACTTCGTGACATTATAATATTGCATTCTTAGTTGGCATGGATTGATCAGTTGTAGGTGCTCATGAAAACTTAGAGATGATGATGATGGTGTTATCTCTTGTGATTAGAGATGTGTTTGTTGGAGCGGTTGAAGGTTTCAACAGGAGGATTGTGCCATATTTAGAGGTGTACTTGTAAAAAGACATGGTACATGGGTAGTGTATTATTTATGTTCTTGATGCTACGAGTTTTTTGTTGCACTTCTATGTGATGTTAAAAATTGGCATGGTTAAGTTCGTATGTTGACATGGTCATGTGAAGTATCTATGTACTTGTCAAGTGGCAGATTGTTGAGAATGAAAACTCTGTACGGTGGTTGTTCACCGTACAGTGAGATACTGTACATGTGATTCCACCATATGTTGAAGGGTTTGTCATGACTTGGCATTGTGGTATGTCTAACAGTGAAGTGGATATTGTGTTAGTACAATAAATCCTAGCATAAGTGTGCAGTTAATTTGGTACGCTGAAGGGACTCACTCAATGTCGAAGGTGTTTGAGCCAAAGGCCGAAGGCATCCGTGTGATTAGGTGTGTGACCGAAGGCATTCGTGTGATCGAAGGCATCCGCGTGTCTTTGACCAAAGACATATGTGTCATCAAAGGCATCCACATGACCGAAGGTGTCCAAGTGACTAGAGGCATCTGAGTCGTTGGAGACATATAATACCTGAAGGAGTGACTGTCAGATGGATGAGTTCCAAGGCTAACAATAATTGTTTTGTTCTTGGCAGTTAATGCACCAGATTCCATAACAAATTACAAAATATAAAAATGTCTATGGGATTCGTGAGGGCTGAAGAGATTGTGGCTGTAAAAGTCAGGTTGATCATAAAGGCAATCTGAGCTTGTGAGCTTGTCCAAAAACCAAAGTTTGTATATGTAAATAGTTTACTGTGATACAAAATTTCTAAAGGGTTTTTGGGTGGTGGATTTTTCCTGAAAGGATTTCCCACATTAAATATGGTCTTTTGTGTTTATCTTGTGTGCATTTGTTTTTCAATATTCTCATTTTTTTGGTGCATCTTAATGATCTAAAGTAGACTTACAATCTTTTATATTTCCCCTAAAAATTAGCATTTGGAAGGCATTTTCCACAAGTATTTTTCCTAACAGTTTGGTCTAAATTTAGAATAAACTACATTACCTAGTCAACATATAAAAAATGCACTCTAAAAGAGGAGGTTGTCCAAAGCAAAAGCTCAAAATAAACACTCGCAGAATCTCCTTCACTAAAACCCTAAAGGCTAAGATAGTAGCAGATGTTGTGTGGGATAAAAATCGCATTCTTAAAAGACCAAAAATATGTTTTAAAGTGTGTTCCTATAAAGGTACGAAAGTTCATAACAATATTCACCAGAAAAGAGTCGAGACTTGGAAATAATTTTGTTATGTCATTTAGCTTAAACAGGATCTGACATTGTAATTGTAATGGTTTTCAAATCTATCTCCAATATTGTGATATGAAAAAAATTGACAAAAACCACATAATCAGAAATTTAAGATACTATACATAGCAGGAAACTCATCAATAAATAGGTCAAATTTCTTAGGCACAGGGAATCCAAAATAGAGTACTACAATAAACATAATCTACTGGTGTTATGTTATTTAGCAATCATAAATCTCAAAAAAAAATTATAGATAATATAGAACCTAAGAGTTGAATATTGTAATCCAGCTCCCAAAAAATCCTTGGGATTGGACCTTTAAACTTGACATATTCCTCTTTTACAGTCAAACCTAATAAAAAGAACCTACAAAAATATGTCACTCCTACATCCATTCCAAAGATGGAAATTCTTAAACGCGAGTTGTTCATACAATACTCTCAAATCCTCATTCCATGGTTCTTCAAGAGTCTTGTAGTGCTGGGGGGTAGTTTGTACTATTAACATATCCTTGTTCAAGCTTAACAATTTTGTAATGATCATCTCATGTTATAGACTAATCAGACACATTTGATATTTTTTAGATATTCTAGTCGTACCGTAGCTCTTAGGCAAAAATATCACTCCTTGCTATAAGCCCCACCTTATCATAACCTTCATTTGCACACCGCCAATCAAAGTTTCTAATTCTTGGCCAAAGAAAAAAAAAATTAAATATGATAAAATGAATACTTGAGCTATAGTCATTCCATTTTTTGGGCTATTTGATGAATAAAAGGATTATCCATCACCGCATTGGAACCTTACAGAGCACATGGAAGAATCTTTTCCCACAATGTGAAATTGTATTTCAAGGGAAAACAGAGCATAGTTGCTGTCCCATGATCCAGACATCCATGTCTGGTAGAACTGATAAAACTACTAAAATACCTGAAGAGCAACAGTCCCTTGAAAAATTTGCTTGTTCCTTACTTGACAATTTAGAAAAATAACAAAGAAAAAATGGTTTCATTCTGCATGAATGAGTTTATCCTGAAGTTCCATCCTTGAACCTTATCAAATCATTCAAAGAGTAGTCTTATTTTTAATCTTGAAGAGCATATATATTTAATATTTGCTTGATAGCTTAAAAACATAGCAAATGAAAAAGAAGAGATTCATAGAAGCTTTTGTTTTCCAAAATGTTCATGTTGAATTAACTAAATTGAATCTTGTATCATTCTCTCTAGGATAGGGATTGCCGTGCCTTATCTGCAGAAATGCAACTAGTTAGATGTTGCTTTCATTATAGTAATAAAATTGCATAAAAAGTCACTCCAAAGTGGGAGGGCTCATTTAGGGAACTCCCATCACCAAAGTTGGTCTGACGAACATTGGGATCAAAACCCTTTGTTGGCATTTTTTATTTTCAAACTATTGCGCTTTAAATCTTACCAATGCTCTAATGATTCCTCATGCCATCTGCTACAACTCTCATGTTAGAATAATCTACAATTCCACGTGACTGTCGAATAATCAGAAGCACCTAGTATGAGTAAATGGTACACAATTTCTCAGTGGAGAATTATTCTAAAACCAAGCTTGAACATGTTCGTTCTGGCTATTTATCATATTGGAACATTTTGACAAAAATGACTAGTATTTCAGATGTACAATTAAGATGTCCAAAAACAAAATTAAAATCAATAGCTTTTCACAGAAGTAACTTTTCTCAACCATTCCCTTGTTGGGAAATATACACTTAAAAAAAAAAGACTAACATAATCCACCTCATGTAAAGAGATAATGGTTAGTTTGTGTCAATAAAAGAATAATAATCATGAAATACATAATATATTAATGATATGTGATTTAAGAAATATTAACCATTTTATAATGACAAATATATGCATCTATTATGTAAAAATCAGTTAACAAATCATAACAAAATATTCTTTAGGGACAATGAAATATTAATCTGTCATAAGAACAAAGAAAACATAATGTCATCACTCTCATTATCATTTGATCATTCCATACAAACACCTTAATCAGTTCTTTTTTTCATGAAAATTATGACTATTCATAATGATTGATTAAAAACGAGATACAATACACAGTCTGAATTTGGGACAGTCTTTTATCATGAATGTCTCAAATGACCTTACACTTTCTAGTCCTTCTATCCTCTCCAATTTGTAACAGTTCTTCAATTTAATTTCTTTTAGAATAGTTAGCTTCGCAAGACTTGGAAGGACTACCAGTTCTGGACAGTTATTTAAGTATTTTCAATGATCTCAAGCTTTCTAAACCTTCTACGTTCTCCAATATGTCACAGCTTATCAATATAAACTTCTTCAGAGAGATCAATTCTGCAAGACTTGGAAGCCTGTCCAATTTTGGACAGTCACATATCTGGAGCTTCTCCAGTGATCTGAGATGTTTTAAACTTTCTATCTTCTCCAACTTTGAGCAATTTTCCAATTCAATTTCTTTTGCTGAAGTTAATTCTGCAAGACTTGGAAGCCTATATAATTCTGGACAGTTATCTATCTTTAACCTCTTTAGTAATCTCAGACATTTTATACCTTCTACCTTCTCCAATTTGCGGGCTCCCTGAATTACTAACTGTCTTAATTGCAAAGGAGCCTGCAACCAAAATTCAACCCAATTAACATACATCATAATTTAAACAATATTTTGGTTAAAAGTAGCACAAGGCAAGACACTCACGTTATCACAATCCCACAAATCTTCCAACTCCGAAGGATCCAAAATTTCTAAAACCCTTAAATTTTGCAAGGAAAGCCACGATGGAAATTTCTTGCCCTTGAATTTATCCAAGCGAAGCCAGACCAGTTCTCTTGATAGTTTGCTACAGTCCTCAGTAATGAAATTTCCATCACCAACATAAATCTTCAATCCAAGCGAGGAAGGCGCGAAGCTACGCTTTCCTTGGTTGGTGTTTATTATGATCTTTTCTTGCCGTGGATAACAATTGCCACCAAATGCATTTGCCATTCTTCCGATGCTTATGGCTTCCTGATCGATCAAAAATAAAACGAAAAAAAATCATATTAAAGCAAGGGGACTAATTAGACAGGCTCGGGGAGTTATTAGTTCACATGTCATTATTAATAAAGCCACGAAAGAAAGCACCGACTTCACCTGTTTATGAGGATGAATCTCGATTACCTGTTGTGAAGACCAAAGACGATAGCGTGATAGCTGATTGGCAATCTCCCTTCCCATATCTCTCAAATGATCATGCATTCTGATCAACTTGTTCTCCTCGTCTAGTTCAACAAGACCTTTATTCAGAAGCCTTTGCCAACCGAGCGTCCCATTCCACCCTAATCCGTTCCATACTGCAATGGCGGTCCTGATTCCCTGACCGATGAAGAAACACGCTACATCCAAAAACATCTCTTGCTCTTCTCTATCGAGAGCATCGTAGCTTATTCTGAGCCTCGATTTGATGTCGTCCGGCATTATTCTGGACACCTTGTCTAACTCAGACTGCCAGTAATTCTTGCTAGACTCCCCAGAGAAGTGCCTCCCCAAGACCTGGAGGGACAAAGGCAGACCATGGCAAACATCTACGAACTTTCGTGCAAGTTCCTCTAATCCCAACAACGGAGATGGCTGTCGGAATGCATGCCAACAGAAAAGCTGCTGGGCATGAGCGGGATTCATTCCTCTCATTTCATAAGTAGTGGAGATTCCAGACGCTGTAAGAACAACCAAGTCGCGTGTGGTAACAATAATTAGAGATCCCTGGCCAAGGCTCTCCCTTGCTGGCAACAGAGCATTTACTTGGTCTGGATGATCCACATCGTCTAGAACTACAAGCATTGGAACGGATCTCAAGCGGCTTTTAAGAATCTCTTTGCCTTGGTCTACATTGTCAAAATCAACATATTTGCCTTTAAGGTCGAGGTCCTTCAGAAGCCTTTTTTGTACGTCATGCAATCTCCCTCGCCCTGCAGCATCACGGACATCAAAAAGGAAACTTGACCAACCAAATGCTCTTTGTTTACTGTTATAGAGTTCCTTTGCCAGGGTGGTTTTGCCCACGCCACCGCTTCCGTAGATTCCCACAATTTGAGTTGGTCCTGCAGATTGAAGTGTATTCTCAAAGTCCCGGACAAGTGCAGCCAAACCAACGGGACACTTGGCAACTTCTAAGCGATCCTCCTTCAATCCTTTTAATACCCGGTCCACCACATTCATCGCTGCCTGTTTCTCGTCACTGAATAATGAACATGTGAAACGGAGCAAATTCAGTATAACACAAACCGAAACGCAGGGTAAGGAAGATTTGATAAGATTTGATTTAAGTAACCATTATAAAGTACGTGCCTAAATACTAAGACACAATATGTATTGTAAAAATTATAGCTATAGTTTAGTAAAAAGTTTGATTTATAATTTCTTCTCTCATTTTCTAGATAAGTAAACTTGTTCAACCAAACAAAATTTATTTCAGATGACTTCTTATTCTTAAAATACTAGCCGTAGTTGGCTTTTCTGCATGTGTATTTTCAGGTTCCTCACTTATATATTGTAGCATCTAAAACATGCAACAGCCAAATAAAACAGGGGAAGAAATACAGTAGGACAGAATACAAGGATAACACCAAATTTTACACACTAAAACATAATTTCCCTATTGATGTTCCATTGATCTTCCATGCTGATTACACATTACAGGCTGCTCCCATTCTATTCTGCAACTTATCCACAATAGACATCAATACAAATATATAAACTTATTACTTAGACATGACTGTCCCTATGATGGAGAAAGATTTACTTGACTACTTGTACGAACAGTTGTTATTTTAATGCATCCTAATGCAATCTACTATACGTTGGCAGTTTACTATGCCAAATGGGGCAAAATGCTGCATGTTCAACAATATTATAAACTACCATTTAACTATATAAAAAACAATGAACTGAATTAACTAGGAATTACGCGGTGACAACGGAGAGTCAGGCATCAGCTCCCTACATATCACTCATATATCCGCTCCTGTATAGTCATATTTGTCATCATTATTTTACATATACATTCTGTAATAATTTTTATTACATATTATTGTTTTCATTCAATTCATAAGATTTAAAAGATGAAAAGAAACTTCAAATATTTGTATCTTTTTCTAATTTTTCATTATTTTAAAAATCAAATTTTTCATTCATTCTATTGGACGATTTTATTTTTGGCAATGAAAAAAATCAATTTTCTCCATCGAAAATAAAAATATTTTTGTTACAACTTTATCTTTTCCACAAGTGGATTAACTTTTTTAAAAACAATCATTTTTATCTTCACAAATGAATGTCTAATCAATATTAATTATCACTATCTATTTTTTATATTTTAAATATATTTATTATTAGTTTTATATTGATGTTTATTTTTGTAATTTCTAAAATGTTATTTCTTTAAGTTTACACTATATTTTACTAGTTACTATTTTCCAATCTTACATTGATATTTAAATCATTAATCTATATATTTAATTTATTATTTATAAATTTAAAAGTATATAAATTATGAGAAATTGGAATAATAACGTATTTTTCAATATTCTATTATTCTAGCACTATTAAAGTTCAATATTCTGGCATTATTAAAGTAATAATTACAAAAGTTAGTTTTTTACATATGAGATAGCTCAAAATTGAATAATGATTTAAGTCAAAAGACATGTATTTTTTAAATAATATCTTAAAATGACATAAAAATTTCTATTGTCCATCTACAATAAATTATCAAAGTTTTAATTTATTTAGTTTAATGTCAAAATTTAGAAACTATAAATTTTACCATTATATATACAACTTCACAAACTTCATTCACCTCCTACCCCACAATCCACCACAGTAATAAAGGCAAAAACTTTGGTGCTTGTGCCCTTTGTTAGGGATAGGTGCCTATTTGTGAATACTCTATCTTTCCCCTGTATTTATTTTGTTCTTCTTTGTGATATTTTTGTTTATTAAGTTATGGTATTGTATTGTGTTGTTTTGTATGTTCAATTTATTGTATTAAGACTTGTTTTTATAAATATATTATATTTTTTTGTTTGTTTTTGTGTGTGTGTGTAGTATTATATTTTATCTTGATGTTCTTTTATTAGTATGTGTGTTTTTTTAATATATGTGTGTGTGTGTGTGTGTGTTGAATTTTCTCCTTGTTTGATGTTCTTTTAGTTTTCTTTTCTTGATCTTCTTTTTTGTTTCGTATGTTGTTCCTTTTTTATTCTTTGTTTGGTGTACAATCTAGAATCTACAAAAAAAAAACCTTGACTCTCTTGCATACTGATGATTGATCATGTATTATGATGAGAAACATTATGCTAAAAAATGTTACACTATCAAACCCAAAAATAAATACATTAATATAGATTATACAAATATAATACACCAAATATAATATTATATAAAAACATCATTTAAATACAAACTAAACCAACAAAATTTAAACTAAATATTTGGTGGGACAATTTTTTTAAATTTTATCAATTTGAAAACAATATAATATTTTCTAGTTACACAAGTGACCATTCATAAATAAATTGAACTGGATGTTGTTGGATATAATTGGCTTTCAGCATGACAAGCAAAGCAACTATGTTGAATTTCTTGAATTTCTGAGTCATTTGTATATTAGGGTAAGCTTTCATTTTTATATGTCAACTAAAGGAACGCACCAGACACTAATACATATAAAATTAAATGAAGTAGAGGGATTTTTTCGTACTTACCGCTGATTCTTAATGATCTCGCCAGTGTAGAAGGAAGCTTTATGTAGTGCCGACTTCCAGCTTTCAAGCTTCTCTGTATATCTGCACAAGAGGAACACCACGCACCCACAATAAACATACTCAACTAAGACAAAAAGGAAAAAGAAATAGTGATGATTGAAAATACTAGATAGTGATATAATTTTAATTTTAGTTAATTAAGATTTATTGAGGGCAAATAAGTATCCAGCACAGTACAGAGGAACAGCATGTGAGGCGTACCTGCCCTTCATTTCATATTGGTCGAAGGCATCTGCATAAAGTCCTCTTCCTTCAGTCGCCCATCTTGCAGTAGAGGGCTCAACATAATAGAAAATGGGGATAAACTTGATGTCAGTTTTCATCATATATGCCAGCTCATCCATACACCAAGGGGAACTGGCATAATTCTCAGAAAGAATGGCTATATGCATTGAAGCACTACCCATCGCTTCTTGTAAAGTTATGGGGAAAAAATCCCCAAGCTTGAGGTGCTCTTCATCTAAGAAGACTCTGAGTCCAGTAGCATCTAAGATTTTGTAAATATCGTGGGCTATTGTGTGCTTAACGTCACTTCCATGATGGCTTATAAAAACATCATATGGCAGGTAGTTCGTTCTGAAAGAGGAATCAGCAGGAGCAGTGGTGGGGATTATTACACCATCAAAGGCATTTCCTGAGGGGTTAGAATGGCCTGGCATTATGATAAGAAACAATGAAGGATCCCGATATAAGCCGCTTGGATCTGAAATACTTAATAGGCTGAGGTAGGGTTTGCTATAAATTGAGGGAAACAGAGGAAAGGGAAAATGGGTAACCTGGCTTGACGCGGAATCGCTTGAGACAGAGAAGAGTAATGTAATTGTGGGTGTATATGTAATTGCCGAATCGCTTCAAAAATGCATGTGCGGGGGAAAAAGGAAGGAAACGGCGAGGAAACTGCGAACAGAGAAAGCATTTGGTGGGGAAAGAGAGAGGAAGGGGTGAAGAAGCATCTTTTGTCATCTCACCGACTGTCCACTAAGTGGGCTATTTGAAAGGTGCTTAAAAAGAGGGCGAGCTTATGATCTTGAAAGTAGATAAAATTGTCATTATTAGAAGTATTTTAGCCGTTGCCATTTTGACTAGGGTGTTTTTAGGGAAGCGTCTATTAATTGATTATTTAAAATTTAATTAAAATAATAAATAGACTGTTTTGTAAATTCCAAAGAATTAATAAATTATAATATTCAGTTATTCTCTCCGCTGTATAGTCAATTTGTGTGTCTGGCAAGCTTTTTGACTTGTTCTATTTGACCTCAATTTTCGTCTACTATAAATGTAATATAGAAAAATCAATCTCTACTATAAAATTTTGACACAAAATCACACAGTTAAATCCTGATATTCATATCACAATTTGACTAGCTGTGGAAATTATCTCCTACTTATCAAGATGTGTATGATAAAATTATAATTATATTTTTATTATTTCAAGAGTGATTGTTTTTCATGAATCAATAAAATGTTAATATCATAAATTTATAATAAAAAAAAGTGCATTCCCTTTTTTCCTTTTAAATTTTTTTATAATAATAATTATAACATAGAAACCTACATAGTTAGTAAATGCTTACATTGTCACTAATGGATTAATTAATCGATAAATAAAAAATGAAGCATTCATAGATGATGGGCTCCTTTTGTCATTATGTAATGGATGATTGGGTATCTATTCTTCAAAATTTCCTATTTTTGTTCCCTTATTACAATTTAATGTGTAACTGATACTAGTCATTTGTGACATAAGGAGTGCATCATTCATGAATTTCACTTTTACTAATTGATTAAGTAATTCGTTAGTGATTATGTAAGCATTATAAGGAACATAAATGAACTAGAATTTATTTGACAAAAGTTGTGGACCAAAGTTTTGGAACGAAATTTATTTTTTTATTTTGTAGAAAATTTTATGGAGATTGTACCTTTTTTTTAATGTGGGATGCCTCAAAAGGAAGATTTATGTTCATGAAATATTTGGGAAAGAGTTGATGATGAACACATTCACAAATCTTTCAAAATAGTTCAAGAGGATTAGGTACGTCTATTATAAAAATGTGTGACATTTGTCGGGATCTGCCACATCTAAGTTTCTTTTTGTAAAACTTGTAGTTGTGGTTATTGATATCAATAAAATAAGATTTGGTATAGATCAATGTTAATCATCACATAGTAGAAAAAACTTATAATGCAATAAATTATATTTGGCAATGAAAGATTACAACTTTGTTGGAATAAAGAATTGTGGAGTGAATGTGAAATGGAAATTTTGAAAATGTATAGTATACAATCTACCACTTGTGTTTTTGTTAGAGAGAGATTTGTTGTAATAAGCCTCTTCTTTTTTAAAGAATTGTGTATGGATTTCCTTGCATTTTGGCATATCTTTCATAGGTAAAACTTGTTCTAATGTGGAGATCATATAAAGATCTAACTCTGGACACTATAGTGAATGCTAGCCCTTGTCTTTTTGTGCTACCAATATTGATAGTTACTTTATCTAATGTGAGGCCTTGGAATTTATGTATGGTTATGGCCTACATCATTCTAAGCAATATCTATCTCTGAGTCCCCAATGAAATAGGAACTAAAGGTACTGTTAGGGGGTCATCTTTGTTCCATGTTGGGCCACTATAATTATCAAATCATACTACGACGTATATTGGATTATCAGGTGCTTTTGAAGAAGGAGTGTATACAATTTCAACAACCTCACCAAGAGCTTCGTTGACAAGTCTTGCTTCTATCCATATGTTTGTTGTAAGCAAGATACATTTCCCTTTACAGAGGAGCACATGTTTTTCAAGTTGTTCATCAATGCCCATATTTTCTTCTATATTTCTAGTGCTTTATGTGCAACTCAATTCAATTGAACGGTTCAACAATTTAAGCATGTTTCAGTTATGAAGTTAAACTAAATCATTTGTGGCAAATAAATGCATTGATCTATCAAATTGTTTATTCTCCATCAATTTGAGGTTTTTATCTATTCATGTCACTAGGAGCTCCCAAATGTGCAACTTTGGTTTGACATTTCATATATATTGCAACACACTGTGAAATTGTGCTAATGTTGTTGACTCTCCTTGCTGACAAAAAATTGTTTATAATGTGACTACTATTGTGAATTACTCCCACAAAATTTTAGCAATTGGACATCATGCATAAATAGGCATGTCCATTAGTAGAGGTAGTTGTGCAAGGTCTCCAGCCAAAATAATAGAGGCAACACCGAAGCGTAGGTGTTGCTTATGGGGGAATTCATCATTGAGCCCTTCTCTATTTTGAGAAGTGATTTTGGGCCTATGAAACTCACTTCATCAATGAGAATATATTTGATCCCCTTTAAGTCTTCTAGGAATGTTGCTGGAATGCCTGACCTTGCAAAGTTTGCATTCATTTAATAGGAATCTTGAGCATTTAATGTATTATTGATGCGTTAATGTTGAAAGCATAAACTCTCGTAGGGGGGAATGTTAGTAATGGGTTATTTTATTGTGTGGATTTGTTTCTGAGTGTATTTTTTTTATGAAAGCTATCAAGTAGGATTTGTTTATACTAATGTTCCTTATATAATCCTATGTAGTGGTTTGATAGAGGGACATGCATTATGCTCAATAATAATTTTGTAAACCCTTGTTTGTTCCTTTGATAAGTTATAGTTAGGATATGGAGAGTTTGATAACATGAGTTCAAATTGGTTCGATGTTTTTTTCATGTTTATGTATTATGTTGCAATTTCATACAACTATTGAGGTATTGTAATATGATCTCATTTGTAACCAGTACCAAACTCTCTTATGTCGAGCAAGTCAAGGTCATCTATGGCTTTTTAACTTGTGGGACCCATTTGAGAAAGTATCTACCATTTATTCACATCTACTTACTTCATCATATCCATTTCATTATCATTTTTCTTGTCCTCTGAACATATCTCATCATGGGTGTTGTGAATACCATATCACACATCATAATTGGTTGCTTGCATCTACTTCCAATTAGCAATGATTGGTTCCTTGGTAAGGCCAATATTAGTTTCTATATGATGGAAATGTTTGTATACCAGTAGCTTACTCAAACAAAATGTTTCAAATTGTTCTAAATCCTCCTTTGGGATGGAATAGAACTTAGGGTACACATTGACATTGTATTTTACATATCTTTCTTTCCATTTACATTTACTACAACTTGCTGAGAATGAGTAAGATCTTGTAAATTCCAATAGTGTTAGTCTTTCTAGTTCAAGAGGTCGATGTATGTAGGCTTGCAAGTAGCTTTGATGGACTTGGCTCACATCAGGTGTTCTATTTATTTGATGGAAAAAATTTCATCCAACATTTAGAGATATGAATGGCTGACTGCAAATAACAAGTGGTAATTTTGAAGCATGTGACATGTTTCTTATGCTCCTATGTTGCCCTTAGCCACAAGTTGAGCCATGACTTTTGGAAAGCGATGAGGGTTGGTTATTCTACATGTTGTGTTGTTGCTATTTTCTTCAACATTTCAAAGCAAGTCTCTCACATTCTTTCTACTTTTGATGCATAATTGGAAATGTATTTTAGAATACGTTTTTGTGAAACAACAAGTTAGCAATCTATGTTGGCTCTTCATATCAAAAACATTTTAGGCTTGTGTATGCTTAACCTTTCATCATTTTTTGCAAGTTCATGTTTTTTTGTTAGAGTGAAGGGTTAATTTAATTTCGTTTATTAAATTACCTTTACTCCCTTTTTAAGATTTTACTTTATGCACATGCATTTTCATTTAATAATTAAATATTAATTATTAAATGTCATTTACCTCTTAGGGTTTCCCTTTTAGGTTTTATGATCTTCTTCTATAAGAATTGATCAATTATAAATTCCATTCATTCTTTCAGGTCTCATAATATATTCTTCCATATTTTAAGAGCCAAACTCTTGCCTCTTCTTAGTCCTTTCTTCTTTGTGATAGGTTCTTGCATGCAAGTGTTCTTAGGTTTTGTGGAATTGTATTGCTCCAATCCTTCATGGTATCAGAGACAAATTTACTGTAGCTTTTTTGTATTTGGAGAAGAAGAAGAACGAGGGCTTGACATAACATATCTAGTTGTTTTCAAGTATTTTTCTATGAAAATAAGGGGTCTCTAAATTTTGGAGCACTTTGAGGCCAAAAAGACCTCATAGTTGGATTCAAAGCATGTCAAAACCCCTACTTTCATATAAACTTTATCAACTTTAGACAACATTGACTAGAGAGGAAAATCGTTCTTGCATACTAGGGTTGTATGACCCTAACACATATTTTGATGTGATTTTTTCTAAAAATAAAATACAAAAAAATTAAACATGTCGCCCCCATGTCACCATCACACCACTACCACTGGTGTTCCTTGCCTGCATGTCATTATGCTGCCTCTACCTATGCACTGCTAGTGCGTCATTGTGTCATCTACGCACTGCCCAACCTCCACCACTCAGCCTTTGGTCACATGTGGTGCTGGGGGCATAGTCCTTAGCCCCTTTTCAATTGTTTAGGGTCTACAATTTTTATTTTTTTAATTGGAGTCCCTAGCAATTTTTTGGCTCTAACTTGAGCATATAGAGGCATTTTTGGGCAATCAAGATATCGTCGAAAAGCTGATTTTGAGATGGACATGATGGCGAAGGTATTTTAAATTTTTTTTCTAGTTTCATACCTTTTTTTTTTCTTGAAGTTAGATGATGGTTTCTACTTTCTTGGGGGCATAACTTTCTTGTTTTAGCTCTATTTTTTGATCTAAAAAAAGCATCTAAAAGCTCTTCTTGATTACTTTCCATATTTTCTATTATTTCACCAACATTTTTTTACTAGGTATTTGTGATACTCAACTGAAGCTTTTTTTTCATTTCTTGTATACACATTTGTTTTAGTAGTTGGGGTTCGGGTTTTTACATTGTGGGGGGTGTTTTTTCAATTATTTCCTATTACAATTTTAGTATATCAGAAAAAATCAAACACTTTCTTAAAACAATGGTCGATAACTCTTCTTGTCTAGTTCTTCTAAACCCACATAACTATTTGTTGGTTAACAATTTTTCTTCCTTGATATTTTGGTTTATACCTTGACTCTTGGACCCCCGCTAATGGCTTATGGAAAATAAAGAAGTTAACAACATAATGGGTCAAAGTAGTAATCTATCAAAGACCCCTAAATTGAAAGGTACAACTCCCTTATGAGTTCAAGATATGTAATGAATTTGTCTTTCATGCTTTGGGGGTATGCTCTTAACTAGAGAGTAGTGATAACTTTAAGAAACCCCTCCTAAAAAAAATGTCTAAAATGCTAGTGAATCCAACATTTTGTGGGTAGGAAAATTTTAATGTCAAAGGCAATTTTTTTGTTCCATATAGAGAAATAAAATATTATATGTTGTTGATTTTTTTTCCCTTAGTAAAAGTCATTTTAAATGTGGCAAATTAATATTTTTCCTTGCTGACATATAAATAAATGATGGCTATTTTTTCCTTTGCCAAAAATAAATTAATAATGTCAAAGACAAATTACTTGTTTTGTAGGAAAATGAATAATAATGGTCTTGGGTAATCTTTAGTGGTAAATTAAAAAATTATTTAATTTAAAAGTGAATTTGCACATGTATTAACTAGTGACTGTACTGACTATTGAGTAGTCACTTCAAGTTTCAACTTGTGTACTATCTTAGGTCTATTATTAATAATGTTGTAACATCGTTACGTCAGTGTCACTATTACCAAGTCGGCTACCATCACTTTTGTATTGTTAATAGTAAATACAATTTTTTTTATCATTGATTAATTAGAGATCAACAATAGAAGATGCATTTTGGGGCCACTTGCTTGAAAAGACCTAGAGTTGCATGAAATTCTTCAGAATGGAGACACATGGAAAGTTTTTTACAGAAACCATTAACTAGAGTTTACTCAATGTCAAGCACTATTGACTATCCGACATGAATGCCAGTACATTTTGGTGTTTCACACACTTGAAAATTAATAGAAATACGAAAAAATAAGATATGAGAGATTGTAAATGCCAAAGAATTTAATGCAACTTCCATTAAATAGCTTCTTCAATTCCTCTTTCATTATCATATCTCAAAGTCTTTAATCTAAATTTGGTTTGCAGAGTTTCTTGAATCTTAGTCATGGATATGCCAATTTTCCTGAAATGCCCTACAATGGCTCTGCAAAAGCTCTTTTTGGGTGGGATTCCTGATGATGTCCTTGACATGGTTTGCAAGCCAGATGCACAAAGTCCTTTTATCCGCCATACTATATTCATGGTCCTCAGCCATGAATTCTTAAGAAATGATAAGAGGTACCATGTATCCATGGATATTACCTCCTTCTTATTTGCATCTCTTCTCAACCTTGGAGGTAGTCAAATAGACATTTTGATGCTTTTGTGTAACGCTTTTAAGGAAACATTTTTAGAAGATGATTTCAAAATTCTTGTATTGGCTGAGTAGGTACCAAGACTGGGTAGTCACATCCCTTTTATAGACATAGTAGACAAGTGTTGGGAGCAAGGCATATGAAACATTATATGGAAGCATCATTTCCTATTCGATATGAATGAACAAAAATTGACTCGCTATTGGAAGTGGGCATGACTTGGAAGAGACTTTCTACAAAAGTGGTTGTTGTTGGGCGACGTTAGTGAGACCAACTTCACATAGCTGGATGAGTTCAACAACATCATCTTCTCCAACAGATTCCTCATGGAGGGACTTGACAACTTTTTTGATTGAAGACTTCAAGCCCTTGAACCCTCAACCTGTTAATGCTTCTAGCCTCCCTGTTCCTTGGCATTGTTCCTTGTTTCCTAAATCTTGTTTCCTTAACTGTTGAGGTGTTGCCCTAGGGTAAAAAAATGTTTTGAAGATATTTGTTTTTCTTTGGATTGGGCCTTGCCCTTTAATGTAAATTATGAAATAGTAAAATCAAGTTGATTTAATCAGCTATTTTGAATATCCATGCTTTGTACATTCTAAAATATTATCAATGAAAATAATAGTTTTTGGCTTCTCAAATCGTTGTTCCAACTTCCTGTTAGTCTACGACTTTGTTTTTGGCATCTCGATTCTCAATGCACTGTTGAAATGTTAGTTTGTGACTTTGTTTAAAATAATTAACTATTAATAGTTATAAAGTTAGAACTCAGAAATAAAAAAAAGGGTTTCAACAATCCCTTTATAGTTTCATATAATATATTTGATTAACTATTTACAATAAAAATTATTCAATTGAAAATGACCTAATTAAAAGTTTTGTGATTTCTAAAACTATTTTTCTTTAATCTGATTGGTCAAATGGAGGGATAAGAGCGAAATGCAAGGAAAACTAAAGATTATAACCTTAACAAAGTTACAAAGTTAAATAAAATTTTGATAATTTATGTGTCAATTTTTTATATCATACCTATCTTGTCACCTAACTTTTTTTCATTATGAAATATTTTAAATAATGAAAAATAGTTTATAAACTATTATCACAATTTTCAATATATGTTAATAATTTATAGATAAATAAACTATATTACATTTTAATTTTCAAACTAAATAATAAATATGAATACAAATTTAGCATTTGTAATTATATTTTTAAATTTTAATTATCTTATTTATATTAAACTATTGTCATTATTAATTCATATCTTACACCAATTTATTTTATAAAATTTAATATATCTTCATTGAATTTTTCATATCATCTTTACAATAAAGAGTTTATGATAGAAAAGAAAATCATTTCTATAATCTATATTATATTATAACTATTATAATAATTATATTATATTATATTATATTATATTATATTATATATATATATGCAAAAGCCTACAACACAACGGTAACTTGCGAGCCTCTCATGTGGAAGTAACATATAATAATAATTAATTTCAACAAATAACAATAATTAATCTAGGCTTCGACCATTTTTTCATCTTATATATATATATATATAAAATTAACATCATGATTTTGACATGGTAAATTTAAAAATATACTACTAATAGTTAATAACATTTTCTTTAACAATATTTATTTCAATATTTTTCTCTATATTAATTAATATGCTATTTAAATTCTTTTCAATGATTGTGGCTCTATTTCGAGCCAAATTTTAAATGATTGAAGTTAAATTTTATTTCTACCCAAAATTGGGACACGTGTACTTGAAGATTCTACCCAAAATTTCGACCATTGACTAAAAGAAAGATTGATAGCCCGAGATGAATTTTGGATCAATTTGGAAAATATTTTCCCATGTGCCTTGATTCATCCACAATTGTGACACATGTCCATTCATTGCAAAGCTCAATTAATTTAAACAAAAGCCTACAACACAATGGTAACTTGTGAGCCTCTCATGTGGGAGGTCTTGGGTTCAAATCTACCTTCACTTAATATATATTATGTAAATAATTAAATTAATATCATGATTTTGACATGGTAAACTTAAAAATATACTAATAATAGTTAATAACATTTTTTTTAACAATATTTATTTCAATATTTTTCTCTATATTAATTAATATGCTATTTAAATTCTTTTGAATGACTATGGCTCTATTTCAGACTAAATTTTAAATGATTAAAGTTAAATTCTATTTCTACCCAAAATTGGGACATGTGTACTCGAAGATTCTACCCAAAATCTCAACCGTTGACTAAAAGAAAGATTGACAACTCGAGATGAATTTTGGGCCGATTTGGAAAATATTTTTCCATGTGCCTTGATTCATCTGTAATCGTGACACATGTCTATTCATTGCAAAGCTCAATTAAGTGTCAAGACTCAGTTAATATTATTAATGTTTATAAACAATTATCACAATTATCAATATATGTTAATAATTTATAGATAATTAAACTATATTACATTTTAATTTTGAAACTAAATAATAAATATGAATAAAAATATAGCATTTGTAATTATATTTTTTAATTTTAATTATTTTATTTGAATTAAACTATTGTCATTATAATTTATTATTAGTACTTGTTGGTAGGCTAAGGGCTAAGTACTATTGTGATACATTTTGGATTTTAGACTTTAACTAGTGATTAAATTTGTTTCATATTTTTATGAGTAAGAATAAATCATTGTAATTTCATTTATCAAACTAATATATTACATAGCATAGATGCAAAAATTTTAACTTAAAATTTTTTATAAAATATTTTTCTAAGTTATGATTGGATGAATTCATTTAGCTCTTATATTGGCCAAATATAATAGCTAAATATTTCATTTTCAATGTGATTCATTAACGTTAATTTTTTAATTTTTTTTTATTGTAACTGCATTGGTTTATATTTTATATTTTAATATTGTATTTTTTTATAAATTATAATATAATATTACTTATATTATATAATCATTTAAGATTTACTATTTTTCTAAAAATATTATTATTTTTATAGTATAATTATTTATTATATAATAGAACATATAAATAATTATTTATAGTATAATATAATATAATATAATTACGTCGAGAGGTGTTCTATACAATCACAACACAAATACCCAGCACGAGAATATGCCAAAAAAGATTTTCCATCAATAAAAAAGAATTGGGAGCGGTTACAAACTTCCAAATTAAATATTAAAAAAGAATTCCCGAAATAATAGCTGGCCGAAATAATAAGAAGCCAAATGGAGGCCGAAATAATAGGCCCGAAATAATAGGGCTTGAAAAAGTAGAGCCCGAAAAAGTAGGACCCGAAAAAATAGGGACCAAAAAATAGGGCCCGAAAAAATAGGGCTCAAAAAAATAGGAGCGAAATAATTTCAATATGATTTTTTTTTGTTAAATATAATTTTGCATGCACATTTATGCTTTTTTTTTGTGGGGAGTGGGGGAATCTGAAACAAATTCATGGAATGTGAAGAGACGTCTATTGGGGGATATGAAGAGCCTCTCAAAAGTTATAAAACCAAGGCTCCTCATTTCATTTTTATTTTATGTTTTTGCAGGAAGGAAGAGGTGGAGGTTATTGGAGGATTAGATTGGAGTTTTTGAATAGGAGTAGATTGAAATTTTGGAGTAACATTTTTGCAGGTGAGATTTTTATTTTTTATTTACATTTTCATTTAGATTTAGATGTAGATGTAAATTGAAATTCAAAATTAGTCATAATATTTTGCTTTGATTTAGATTTCAATTTTAATTAATTTCAATTAGATTTAGAATTCTGTTCATAACTATTTAGACTTGCATTTAATAGTTTAGTCTCTTGCATGTTTGATTTAGATTTAGATTTGTATTCAAAATCTATTTGATTTATATAATTTATATTACTTTTAATTTACATATTTTAAAAGTGCATGTTTCATATTAGTTTTAGATTTGCATATTTCAAAATAGTTTTGGTTTGCATGTTTTAGATTTGAATGTTTCACAATAGTTTTACATTTGCATGTTTCTAAGTATTTATATTTTCATGTTTCAAAGCATAATTTTATCATTAATCTGGATGAGAATGCTACCATATCAATACAATTTATATTTTATTAAAGTTAATGATTTATTTAAAGTAGATAAATCATATATTTAGTATATATTTTATCATTATTGAATTATAAAATAAAATAAAATTCTCAAAATAATAGCTAGCCAAAATAATATCAAGCCAAATGGATGCCGAAATAATAGGACCTAAAAAAATAAGGCCAAAAAAATAGAACCCAAGAAAATAGGGTTGAAATAACTTAATTAAAATTTTAAATATAAAACATTTTCTTTTTGTTAAATATATTTTTGCATGCACATTCATTTTTTTTTTTTTTTTTGTGAGGAGTGGGAGAATTTGAAACAAATTCATGGAATGTCAAAAGACATCTATTGGGGGATATGAGGGTTCTCTCATAAATTATAAAACAAGTACTCCTCATTTCATTTTTATTTTGTGTTTTTGCAGGGAGGAAGAGATGGAGATTATTGAGCAATTAGAGTTTTTGAATAGGAGTAGATTAAAGTTCCATATAGTTTAGCCTTATATGTTTGATTTAGATTTAAGATTCAAAAACTATTTGATTTAGATATTTGATAATACATTTCTTTTGCAGATTTTTAATGTGCATGTTTCAATTTAGTTTTACATTTTCATGTTTTACATTATTTTTAGATTTGTATATTTCAAAATACTTTTGGCTTCCATGTTTTAGATTTGTATGTTTCATAACAGTTTTATTTTTGCATGTTTCAAAATATTTATATTTTTAATATTTCATAATTAAATTTAATCATTTATGTGGACAAGAAGGTCACCTTATCAATAAAATTTGTATTTTATTAAAGTTAGTGATTAATTTAAAATAAATGAATCATATATTTAGTTTATATTTTGTCATTTTTAAATTAGATTATATATAGATTTTTATTAGTATTTATGTTTGTAATGTTTGAAAAGTGGAAGACAATGCCACCATATTTCAAACATTACAATCTAACTATTTCATTTGAAATAGTTTTGATTTTTATTTATATTATTTTGAACATTATTCATTTGAAAGAATTTATGTTAACTATTAATACTTTTTCATTATGATTATTTCCATATGTTGATTGTTGTTTATAAATTTGCATGTTACTATTTGAGTTATGGATACCTTGAATAGAGAATCAAACATTATTGGATACTAGAGCCTAACTACTTCAATGATCTCAAATGATTTCTTCGAGATTGAGTTTGACAAATGCCTACAAATAATTAAAGAGGCACGCACAACTATAATTAAAGTTGTAGAGAAGCAATATTTCCAATTGACTATGTTGAGGAAATGGAAGAAATGCATATGGAAGATGCATAAAAATTTATGTGTGACATATCTACAAAAGTGGATGGATTTCCTCCAATGATGAAAGAAGTATTTAACAATCATTGTTCAAATAAAGGTCACAAAAGAATCCTAATCATTGAAGAATGTGACATGTATTTACACCATCACAGATATATTTTTTGTATATAGTTCATTCTTGTCTCCGGTTTCAAATTTTTTACTTCTAATTAGTTTTATTGGCAATTTTATTTTCCCATTGTTCAATGTAACTTTCATGGAGAAGAGAAAAAGACTAAATAAATTTATTGTTGTGCGAAAAATTTCTTCAATGGATGTGGCTACTAAATGTATTAATTAAGAAAGAAAATCATAAGTCTAAATAGATTCCTTAATGATAGGGAGATTTATTGATTACAATTCTTAATCATTGCAATAAAAATTGCATTAGCATTATTAAAAATTCAACAATATATAATGTTCTCACATCATCATGGAGAAATAATTTTCATAAAATTGACTCTTATATATTCTTTCACACTTTTAACATCATCTGAATTGTTGTGTTGGGACTTATAACTTCCCTTTTATGAATTAATTTTTCCACTATTCAAGTCATTTGTATAACATATATCTCAAATTTGACCATAGTTATACTCCAAATACTCGAACACTACACCTAAATCTCATACTTCCCTTAACCTTGTCCCTTATTTTAGTGTAACACACAGAGAGAGAGAGAGAGAGAGAGAGAGAGAGAGAGAGAGAGAGAGAGAGCATATCTATAGACAAGAAGGAGAGCATAGATGAACTTTTCACTGTACAACAAAAGAAAATGACATTTCCTTCCTTGCCTTTAACAATTGGAAGCCTCGCATTTGAGAAAAAGGCTTTCAAAGTGGCAAATGAATTGGTAACTTTTTTTGGTTTTGATTTTGTTAGTTACTAAAATTATGATCCACTGAACATAATAAAAATAAGACTTATTGCCAATGGAAACTCTGCAAGAAAATATCAACATTAGGAGATGCCATTGATAGAAAAGTTAAAAAACAAATATTCATGGGATGAGGTTAAGAAAGAGATAGAGAAACATGCAATAGAAAATAATATTTCAATGCAAGAATTGTCATCCCAAATTAAGACATTGCACATATTAGAGTCACAAAAATTAGAGCTTCAGACATATGTAAATTTTTACAAGAAAGCATCTCAACCTTCTAAGAGGTCTATGTCGAAAGAAATTAAAGAGGCATGTGCAGCTGAATTGTGGCATCAAACCAAGATGACTAATTTTTGGAAAATGAGGCAAAATTTGGGTGAACCAATGACATCAACAAGTTTTGAGAAAATTGAGGAGGATGAAATTTCTAGTGATTATTGGAATAAAGAGCATCCAACTATACTATATGACTTTGGCAGTTGCAGTGGAAGTGATATTGAAAGATAAAAGGACCTCGAGTATGATGTTGACATTCAAAGTATTTAGGATTCTAGATCAATCGGAGGTAGATGTATTGTTAATCTTCAAATGACTGATTCTACTAAACAAACATATAGTAAAGGGGTAACTATGATACAACAAATAGGTTATGTAGGTATAGGGCCCATTGGTGCAAGTGGTGAAGGGATTTGGAATCCAGTTCTAGTACCAGACCCACCCAAAAGTGAAAGTAAACCAATCATTGGACTCTCGAATGAGATTGAAGATAATTCATCTAGAAAGGGAAAAAAATATTATACTTCTACTTCTAAAGGTCATCCCAACACTTTATTTGTTAAATCTTCAAATCTAGTTGTAGTTAATCCCACTAGCATTGGCACTAGCACTAGCATGGATGAACCTTGTGCAAAAAAGAAAAAAGTTATGACAATTACACTTCAAAAAATATCAACAGTTACTTCACCAATGTATGCACCAGTAGCTTCTGTATAAAGCCCTGAAAATAGTCCTAAAATGCTAAGATTTGGAATGGATTATCTTTAGTAAGTTGGCAATCCTCAAAATACAAGTGTAGGTGGAGTAAGTTTAACTGGAGTTGGAGAAGAATACAACAATAGAACTGATAATTCACCTTTCAAACACTCAATTGTGTCAATGAACCTAGATTTTAGTTTGAATGAGTTTGCATCAAAGTTTGAACAGACAAGCGAAAGAAATAGGCAAATTATGAAGACTTTGAAAAGTGATGCAGTTGTTAAATGTTAGGGATCTACTAATATAATATTTCCAACATATGATCCAAAAAATGAAATAATGAACTTCATGGCTGTTATGCCCCTAGGTAGAGATAATAATCCACTAGAAAATGTAATAAATCATAATGGTGTACAAGTTACTAGTCTTCAAATGGATTTGTTAAAAGTGAAAAATATTGACAAAATCAATATATCAAAATAGAGCAACAAAATGGTCTACTCTACACTTCTGAAAGCAAAAAGGGAAAACAAAAGGCTTACAAAGCATATAGAAAAGCTACAGGTAGACCTTGATAATGTGAAGGCCAAGAAGAAAATAATAAACAATAGGTTTAAAGAATTGTAAAATAGGATAAAGAATTCTTCTCCTATAGAGGCAACTGTCCAACAGGAAAAGATGAATGAACGAGTGCAAAATTTGACTAAAGAATTGGATGAGTACCAAAAAAGAATTCAAGATGAAAAAATATCTACAAAACAGTTGTTCAAGTCTATAAAGAGTAGTGCACAGGTCAATAATAAATTGAAAAATGACCTAGACTCTGCTATTAAGGAAAATAATAATTTGAAGATTGAATTTGAGAATGAAAAGAAAAAAAAGGAGTCTAAGGCAAGGATAATTTATAATTTGCAGAAGGAACTGGGGAATGAGAAGAAAAAAGAGGAGTCTAGTGCAAACACAATCCACAATTTGAACAAGCAATTGAAGAACATAAAAAAAGAGAGAAGTCAACTTAAAAAATAATCCTTGATTTAAAGAAGGAATTGGAGAATGTAAAGAAAATGAAGTCTAGTGCTACTACAATCAGTACCACAATCCACCATATGAGGAGGGAATTGGAGAATGCAAAGAAAAAAGAGGAGTCAGCTACCAAGAAAATCTTGGATTTCAAGCAGGAATTGGAGAACACAAAGAAAGAAAAGTCTACTCAAACACTCCATGATTTGAAGAAGGAATTGGACAATGCAAAGAAAAAGGAGCAGTCTATTGCAAAAACAATCCATGATTTGAAAAGGGAGCTTGAGGATGAGAAGAAAAAAGAGGTAACTACTGCAAATGCAATTCAAGATTTTAAGAAGAAATTGGAGGATGAGAGGAAGAGAGCAATTAATTGGCAAGGAAAACTGGAGGAAATACAAAAAAGAGTGAAGACAAGATGTCTGAAATGAAGAAAAAGATAGAGAATGTAATTGTACAAAATAGAACGACATCTTTCGAAGACCATCATGCGAAGGATACTATAATAAACACAGTTAAGCTTATCAAACAAGAAAATTGGGACAAAATAATAAAGAATAGTGATAATTTGTTTGAATGGCTTGATTTAAATAGCAATATCAAACTTCTCTTTGCAAATGTAAAAAAATATGTTTAGGTTAAAATTAGAATCTTCAACAATTCCTTAAAAAATAATGCTAAACAAATTTTGAGTAAAGTATGGAGATCCAGCGATAGGGATTTGGCAAACTATGGAATAAATAACTGCTTGGATGCCTCTATAATGTCCTTTTCTATTTGTCACAATTGTGAACAAGTAATAAAAATAGATGAAGCTCTCAAATATGCTTCCAAAGACTTGATGAAGATGAATCATAGCATATTGAACTTGCTAAATGTTTGATTACCAAATCCAGCTAACTCAGAGGGAAAATTCATTGGAAAAGAAGATTACATGAAAAATTTGCAGAATACCATGAATTTTGATTCATGCAACTTGCTTGAGGAAACCATTCTAGAAAGAATTACAAGTTGTAAACCACGATCAATAATGAATGCAGTTAAAGATAAATTCCCTGATTCATGTAAAACTATCTCTCTAAAGTATTCATTGTTGATGAGGTTACAAATATTTAGCTACAACCTCAAAGAAATGGAGCTTCCAAATGATGAAGAATGGAGTGCCCTAAAGAACTTCATTGGAGCTAGGTAATCTTCTCAAACTGTTACTAATGTTGTTAGTGGTAGTCATAACTAATAGCACTAAGAAGTAACAATTTAGTAAGTGATAGTACTATAATCATTTTGTTCCTTGTTGCTCTTTAATTTCAAATTTTGGATTTAATTTCAACTTTGTTTAATATTAATTGTTATAGGAATCAAGAGCCAACATATCAGTATAGTTGGATAGCCAAGCATTGGCATACTATTACTACACAGAGCAAATGGAAAAAATTTCCCTAGTCCTACTTGAAAAAATTATACAATTGGCAATGTAGAAAATTAACAATGTGATTGTACACAAGTAATGTATTATGTAGTAATAATCTAATTATATATACAATTACAAACTGACCTACAACTATTGTTGTACCCTTGTATCTAAAGGGAATTCAGGGTCATTTCAATTTGACATTGAGTCATTTGCAAAGGATTGTAATTGTTTGTAATTGTTAAATGTATTATGTTATAGGCTGATTTATAATTATAAATTATAATACAATTTTATTTAAATAAAGCTTACTCCGTTAAATGCACTATGTTACAATTTTTTATAAAAACTAGAATCAATGAAAATCTAAAAGTAAAAATGTCTAAAAACTAGAATGAATGAAAATCTCAAGTTCAACATGTACTATTGTATTAAAACTAGAATAAATGAAAATCTCAACATGTTTAAAAAATACAATCAATGAAAATGTCAACATGTGTAGACTCTAAAAAGTAATAACTAGTTTCAATGAACATCTCAACATCTAAGTTTGTAACATCAACATGTTTAAATTTTTTTTTAAGCATCTATAAAAAGATAGTGAATGAAGGCTATAAATTAACTTCTGCAAACTTAATTAAATAGAAGATGGAGTCTTAGATCAAAGCTACTAGCCTACTACTTGACTCACGTAGAAATTAGAACTTGAAGTTGAGAAGTTGCTACTATTGCCACTCTGCCTGGACTGGCTCAGTATCACCATCATCAGAATTTTTTTGAATTATTACATATAAAATTCTATTATTCATTGTGTTTTCTTTAGATTCACTGTTAGCATTAGTATGCATGCCAAAGTCAACATCATCTTCATTGCTTCCAATATCAAGACATGAACCACTACCACTGCCACTGCCTCTACCACTTGGGTTTGAAATGTTGGCAATCCATCTTCTTTGACATTATTTTCTTGAAATGCTAAGAGCCCTATCATAAGGGAAGCTATCTACCTCATACCTATAATTATAGAGCTTCAAACAATTATCCAAATTTTTATCTAATTTGTTTCTAAACTTTGACTTCAGGAAGCCCAAAGTACTGAAAACTTTCTCATCCTCCACTAAACCCAATATCATTGTTAAACATAAGTCAATAAGCTTGAAATATTTTGGTATTGAATCTCTCAACTGATTGCTCTCACCAAGGTTTTTCCAAAGCTTTGTTATCGCTCCCTTTTCATTTGGGTTTTCCATAAGATCATATTATTCCCCCATTATGTTTACAAAAGAATATGATTGATCTCTCAGTTGAGATTTATCTAAAATTCAATTTCTAGTTACTTCATTGATTACTTTAGGCTTGCAAAAATGTTGAATCAAAGTCATCATCCTTCTTCAAAAATTAGTCAGACAATTTAGAGACTAATGTTGTGGAGAAACAATTAACATTGCTTCAAGAAATTCCTTTGGAAGGAATCTAAATCTAATTTCTGACAAAATATTGTAGAAAAATCACTTGATAGAGTCAAGCACAGAGTCTTTGTTCTTATTGAAGTCTTCAATTGTAACATATGAAAGTACCTTCTTTGGTTTTGATTCAACTTTGCTTCCTCCTTTGTTGGGTTTGGAGTTAGGGTTGACACGAGCGTAGTACTGCATTGGTATGTCAACTCTATGTACCCTAGCATATACCTCATTGTTTGCACCAATACGTAAAAATTTCCTAGGATTGTTCAAATTTGTGATTTCTATGCACTTTTCAAACTTTGATTCATCTAATGGTAGTAATTGATACAGAGTATCTAGGCTATTACATATCATTTTATGCAGTTTATTATGTTCTACAAGGTACATAACTCTTTGTTGAACTTTTTTTATAATATTTCTCATGTCCTGTAGCATGGGGATAATAGCTACTAAAGTTAAGAGTATCTTAACATTAGTTAGACTTGAATATAGTTGAGGAAATCTATCTTGCACAAAGTGGATTAGTCCAAGCAATGACAGATATTTAGAGATTACTCGATGTGTTAGTCCATCTAAGGAGATCCATCTAGTATCATTTTCTTTAAGATGCTTCCTCCCATTAGGAAGTCCTTGAGAAAAGTGTTGAAATTCTCAGACTCGTTTTGGACTTCAAAAAAGTATTGGTAAATCTCTTTGATTAGAGATTTGACTTTACTTACACAACCAAAATGGTTGACAATTCCAAAAGCTAGATTCATTCAATGGGCCATGCAATGAATGAGAATACCATAGGGTACCAAATCATTTTTGACCTTTTTGGAAAGACCACCTTTATGACCTTGCATAACTGAAGCTCCATCCGCTCCAACAAACACCACCTTTTTAGCAATCTCTATGCTATCTAAACCTCCACATTCAATTAGAGTAGTCTTTAATAATTCATATAAATTTTTAGTTGTCACACTACAATTCAATTTAGCAATAGATAGTAGAGAGGGTTGATAGCAAAGATCATTTATAGTATAAACATGCATGCACACCTAGGAAGTATTGTCAATTGTTGTAACTTTATCTATAGACAATGCAATAAAATTTTAGTGTTTTATTTTTTCCTTCGTATCTTTTTTTCAACCTATGTAAGACATTTAAGCCCATTCCCACCCATTGTTTATTGACTAGTGACTGTTCAGATAGTTTTAAACTTTGAAGAAAGTGCAATAAGGTAGTAATTGAAGGGTAGTCTATCATAGGACATCCTCTACTCAAAATATAAAAGACCACACTTAACTAAACTACCTTTCCCATATTTTTCACTTTCATTGCTTTCCCAATGAAATCTTTAATGGAACCTTAAACTGTAGAATGCTTCTCCCATAATTGTTGGTGTAACTCATATATTTTGACATGCCTGATATGTAAATAGTTGTCCTTTTTTTTCCAATTTAGCATAGATTTTTCAACTCCATCTATAGTTTTCTTTTTGTAAACTTTACCAACATGCTTTTCTATGGTATCAAGTTTAAGTTGCAACCTCTTCTCCTTCTTTGTTATCTCTATGCAAATCTTACATCTACATTCTATAGGAGGCTCACCATCAATTGGATTGGACTTTTCCACCCATTCTAACTGAAAATTCCTTTTGGATAGATCCCAACAAAATTGATCTTTCTTTGATTCCAATTTTCTTTCCCCCTTTTGTGCATGAACATGATTTATGGAATCACTTTTGGTTTCCTCACCTAAATGGTCTGGGACTGACTCCAACTCTATAATATCAACTTGTGACTCCCTACTTAGGGGAAGTGCCTCCAAATTGTGTTCAAGTTCATCCTCAACTAAGATATCAGGTTCACCAACTTGAACTTTTTCAATGCAGTCTAATTCTCCAACTTGTGATGAATCTTCTTTTTCAATAAGCACTAGAGATTTAACTTGTGAATCTTGTAGGTTGCCAACATTTCTACTACCAAAATATGCTACTATGGTTCTATGTTTTGGTAATGGTGGCCTCTCTTCACTTTCAAGGATCCTACCGGAACCCCTCTTACCCCTCTTATTTGACATTGCAAATTGATAAAGACTGCAAAAAATAAATCAACTTAGTTATTGAACAAAAGACTCAAATAGTGACAACTCAAATAGACTACTTAGACTACATATAATAAAAATAATATGATTCATTCTCCAAAAATAGGGTACTATTGCTATAGTACTATAGTCTACTGTACTACCCAATATAATTCAAAAACTTATAGGCTATCTTAGCATGTGAGATGTCTAGTCACCAGTGGACACTAGATAGTAAGACTAAAAAAATAACCAGTACCACTGTGCTAGTATTGCAGTACCACTGTCAACATAACAACAATTAAAAATCACTTGCCTTTTATGAAAACTAGGGTCCACAAGTCAATGGGCAATGCACTCAATATTTTGAAACTTCGACAACAATAAGAAATGTTAGTCTCTAGACCAAAAAAGAGTGAATTGTGTAGAATAATAATATCTTATAGTCTAATCTAGGTTCATGAATTACGTGGGATTAACAAGCAAGAATGTCAAATGTAGCACAAAATGCACCTTTCTATGCAAGCCCACAGTAGAAAATAGTTGGCTAAATGAGGTTGGTGTTCAATACATGTTAGCAAAATGATAGGCAACACCCAACCCAAGGTAAAATTATTTAGTTGTAGTAATGGTGAAAGAATGTTGGCCAGTAAGAATTAACATGCAAAGGATGGAAAAATGTTCAAAATAAATGTATCCAAAATGTATATTGCATCAGCAATTGGACTAATAATTTTGACCAATCATATGATAATGAATGGGTGACTACCACCAGTATTGGACCCAAATCTGATAAATATCTAGCGACATAGTTGACCTATGTTACATGCACTATTCCCCAAATGATGATCGACCCATGAGACAAGATTGCCAAATGGTGAAGATTCTTCACTGCTAAAGTAATCTCTACTAGAGAGTAGAAGAGCCAAAAACCAAGTTTCTCAACACTTTAAACAACCTAGACAAAGAATGGGGATTAACTCACAACAAGCAATCTACTCAAACTAACAGTGCAAAGAAATGGAAACATGAAAAACTAACTACAATAGTAGGAAGAGAGGAAGAGATGATGGAACAAGTAATTCCCAGATTATACAGTTAACTAATCTTTTGACAATACCTAGATTGTCTATCCTTTAGCTACTCCACACATCAGTTTTTGACTTTTTTATGCAATGAACTAAACTAAACACACAAACCACAATGAACAATAGAGAGAACAAAGACATACAATCTATTGAGGGAAGGGAATAAAGCCAATTTCATTTGCATTCATTCAACTTTCAACTTTTAACTTTAACACATACATTCCATACACACCATTCTATAATAAATGAACATCAAAACTTAAAATGAACTTAGAGTCCCAAACAGTAGTCCCAACTACAGGGGTTTGCCCAAGGTAAATTTTGCCAATTTTATTAACTTCATCAAAGATTAAATTTATAGGCCTTCTCAAAAGGGTCAATTACATTGGATGATTGTCTTTGTAGAGAATCTCTGAATAGAAAAACTAAAAATAAGACAAGCTTGAATCATTGTCCATTACAGAGATTAGCAAAATGACAAGAATGGCTAGAATTAGAAAAGAGAAGAAAGAGAATGGTTGATGTTTGGAAAAGCAATAGGACATCATGTCTTCTTAGAAGTGACTGACTTAGCTCTATAATCCTTCATGGCTTTCATTACTTTATCCAGCTCTTTGACACTTGGAATGAGGATATTGTCAGCTTAGATCATCCAGTAGTCATGCATTTCTATTAGTTCATCAATTCTAGCCACCCTTGAGTGGACCTTCTCCATTTCTCTCCTTATGACTGCATCTGCTGTTGAGAGTTCCTAGATCTTGGATACTTGGAAGTTGAGTGGATCAATGACTTCATCAACAAAGGCCAAGAACTTGGACTTCATCCTCTCAATGTCCATGAGCTTTCCATTAGTTGACACAAAAGATTTTGTGTGCAAGATCTTCAAATACTAAAACAAGTTTTCATTGATCTTTTGCACCAGGTCGAGAACATCCTTGAGTTCACTTGCAAATCTCATGGAGCTTTCTATGAGAAACTCCAAAGATTGCTTCCAATGGAATAGTGACTCCTTACTAATCTTCAGAATCTCGTGTGCAATGACCACATTGGTCTTCATGTCTATCACTTCTTGAAGAAGGGCCAATTGCTTTGTCAGCTTGTTTGTTTCCTTTTGTATAGTTGTTTGATGATTTGAAGCTACCACTTTGAGCTTGTTAGCATCCAACACTAGGCTTCCCAAGTTTTCAACTAATGGGGTACTTTGAGCCTTGATTTGATCTACCCATGCCTAACCTACCTTCCCAAATTGTCTTTCTTGTTGCATCTTAAGGAGTAGGTTCTTGTTCTCCTCTACATTTGGGTCAAATTGACTAGAAGAAGTACTTTCAAGTGTAGACTTTACGTACTCCACCAGCTCTTTTTTTGAGGCCTTCAATATCTACTTCTCTGCTCTAAGCTCATCTAGCTTATCTTTGATCTTTTCATTAGTTGACTTCCACATGTTCACCATGGAGTCATAAACAAAAATGCCAAGATCTAGTGTTCTGATTTGGAAGTCATCCTTTGAGAGCTTGTGAAATCTTTCTTCCTTCTAAGGCTCAATAATCTCAACTAGCATGTGGCTAGTCACTAAAACCATAGCTAGTGCAACAATTTTCTTTTGCTTCTTTACTTTCTTTAATGGTTGGGAGAGGAGGTGACTTATGCGATCAAGTTCTTTGATGGGGTTGCATCCTCATATCTCCTCTTCTTCCTATCAATGGTCTCTTTGAGCCAAGAATCTGTAAAGAGAATATTGATAGAAGATTGCAATGCAAAAGGGTTGAACAACTTCCTTAGGATCAATAGAGTTGGCTTTCTCTAGGAAGAAACTGAGAAGGTAGCCACCTTAGTCACCAAATGGGCTAAAGTATCCCCTTGCTAAGATGCTTCCTATTCCTGGCCATCCATGGGATTAGTATCACCATCCAAATTGATGACTTGAATAGGGTAAGATGGCTTAGCCATTGATTTTTCTTGTTCCTTCCCCTTATCCTTGTCATCTTCCTTCTCTTGAGTCTTCCTGATGTTTGAAAGAGGGTGAACTCTACAGGTAAGGGTGAGTGGCACATTCTTTTTTAGAGGCTGATCTCTGCCTTGTCCAATAGATTGTAATGGCCTTGTAGATGTTGTGACTGATTGGGCAGCTCCAACTGATACTCCACTTATAGAAGTAGTGGTTTCGGTCCTCTTGTTTCTTGCTTGGGTCCACTTCACCATTATTTTTCTCTCTTGATTATCCCCTACATAAGAACCTCCATGGTGTCAATGAGTGGATTTTCATGTGGGGTAGATAGAATTGGTGTGACCTTGATCTTATCATAAGAAGTGGGGTGCATGTAGGCTTCATCATCTACAAGATCATAAACATCAACAAAGTCATTATACAATTTGATTTCATCAATGGTTAGTTGCAACCAAAATCTCTCTCAAGTTTGGTACTCATTAAGATACCCAGAGAAAAAATCTTCAATATATAGGACATGCCTATAGGCATATCCCAACTTCAAATGATCCCTTACAAAATTCACTAGATCATATTGAGGCTTAAGCAACTCATAATCTAACAATTTAATCTTTCTCTCAAAACTCTTTACCAAAATTTGAGCATCTGATCTGGAGGCACATGAATATGAGCCTACCTATAATGCCCCACCCAAAGATCCTTCAAACAAGGATGAAATACAAGCCAAGATTAAAAAAATTGAAAAAGTATGAGTGGACATGATAACATCATACATAGATGACATAGATCACAATGGAAGACTTAACCAATATCTTGACAACCAACAAATCTCTAAACACTACTACTCGAATTGACAAACTCACAATAGGAAATGAAAATCCAAATTAACAACAACACATAGAACCTACGATCTATCATAGCATGGAAAATTAAGTAAACCCAAATGGTACTAGAATCACCAAAAAATGATCCTTGAAAGCCAGTGGAGATGCCCCTTGTTTTTTGCAAGAGGACCACAGTCTAATAGATTTTCGTGCAAAGATGTGTAGCATGCCATGCAAGGAAGTACCTTTAGTGCAAGGGTGCACACCATATGGCATGAGAAAGTGCTTGGCCCAATAGCCAAGACACCCAAAACTAGTGTTAGGTTTTACATGAGAAAGTACCAAAGGTCAAGTGAGAAAATGCAACACATCATGCAAGATCTTGCATTCTCATGTGAGGAAGTATGATTTCACACAAGATCCCAAGATAACAAGCTAGAAGACAAAAAGGTAAAAAGATAAGGAATGAATTTCCTTCACACCAAAAAGTATTAGATTCACATCTCAAGGCATAAACACTTGAACACAATACTAAGAGACGAAAACAACATCTAACCATCTAACAATCAATGAAAGGAAAGTGTCGAAGGAAACATCACAGTGTACTAAAACAACATCACAATAACTAAAGTAACATCACAATGACTAGTACAACCAAACTAAGTGTGCAGTTCCTCCCAACCATAAAAGCATCATAAGACCATCATGGGCCCTAGCCATCCCCCATGTATAACATCCCAAGCTACTAATTAGATCATTAGTACTATCATATAAGGACATCACCACTAAAATATGCTACAACATAAGCATAAGGAAATCTAACATACTAGAAATAAAGCATAAGATAATCCTACAAATATGGATAACATCATCTATCAGATGCTAATCATCATAATAATAAAATGTGTCAATAACTAACATCATCTAAACATGATATACAAGCATTTCAATTAGAGCACAAATCACAAGAGAGCATACTCTGGAACCCAAAGCACCAAGTGAAAATATCTAGCAATAGTCACACTAGGATAGTAGGTCACCTTTTTATAGCAATACCCAGCAGTGGTATAGGTAGCTATACCTCCCAACCATGTGGAACTCACAAGCCCACTCTCGCCATGCTAATGGAGATAATGATCAAACCATAAACACACACAAAGAAAACATCCATGGCTAACACTCATGATAGATAGTATGATGACTAAAGCAAGAACATAGATAATGAATAAACTATAGGTCTTGGTCAAATACTCAATGGGCTACTAAGTAGGGCTGACATCATGGAGAGTTTCTTGGCATCAACAAGCCCAAGCTCAGATCATACGATTCAACTCCTTGATAGAAGGCTCACACACACACACATTTTATTATCTTAGTTTTTATTACCACTCACACATTTTATTTAGTTATCACTTGATTAACAACTTCCTTTACCAACCCTCTGGGCACAATGATCACCAAGTTGTGAGATAGAAGCCCCATCCATATGCTACCTTACCCTACCCATTCTCATCCAATAATGAGTTCTTGTAGGCATGCAAATTTCCAACCTAACCTCAATGATCATAACTTCCAAAAGTACCATGGAAGATTGGGCCTCACAAGTCACCTGACAAATGTACATGCATGTAATCATGTCTAGCACACCACCATCACAAAGATCATAACACAAGGACTAGCTGAGAACCCAAGCAAAATATCACTCAACCAAAAACAATTTACGAGAATAGATTCTATATGAATCCCAAGACAACAAAACCATACATCATGAAATCACTCAATTGACCTCAATTTGAGAGTATGGATTCCACATGAATCTTAATAATGTAACAAGACAAAACTTCATGAACTCACTCAACTGGCCGCAATATGGGAGTATAGATTCTACACAAATCCTAGTGTCCACAAAATAATAACAAAGGTCCAAAAGAAATAATAACACCAGGTATAAAATCACTCAACTGAACACAACATTCAAAGTATGAATGTGGAATGCATCCCAATGCAAACATAAAAGTGCAACAATGGTTTGACTAACATCTAAACAAATGATCTAGGTCCATGACCAAACTCATGCCAAGAAAACTTGAGAAAACAAGGTGGCACACAAAATGAGGTAAAAACCCCAAAAACTAAAAATTGTCAAAATTAAAACCTATTTGGTCTTTGGGCACAAAAACTTTGAAAATCCAATAAAATTTGGGTTCAAACACTATATGCAAAAATGGCTAGCATGACGACATGAAACCCTAAACCCCCATCCTAAAAATAGGAAAAATGTGCATGCCCAACCAAATGGGTAGAACTAGCAAATAGAAATAGAGGGAAACACTAGTTGTCAGCCTCCTAACAAATGGATACTAAAAATAGAAGCTAAAATGGAGTAGAAACAGTAAAACAGGAGAGCCCTGCCTCACAACCAAAATGGAAAAAACAAGAATCTAAACCATAAAATAAAAACCATGCGAAAATAGCCAAAAATCCTATTAATCCAAGCAAAAATCCTATTAATCCAAGGTCTCTCAAGCTGGATCCAAGGAGACCAACCTCGCTATGATCTCACCCTCATAGCTTCCACAATGAACAAAATAGTAAATCCTTATCAAGATAATTTTGGGTTTTACTCTCAAAATTTTAAATTCAGAATCGACCGAAACGAAAATAGGCTATTCCTAGAAAAATGAATTCATTTATGAAAAAGCTGCTAGAAATTAAATTCAATAAAATTAAAGGCTCAAAAACCCAAAAACACATAAATTTCCTTAACAACTTTCACGATGATGCAAACCTTTAAATGCACAAACACACTCACTGATCTAATCACATAATGAAAATGAGTTCAGATTTAATAATCACTAAAAGGATTAATTAAACAATTGAAATAAGGTTACATTGACCATATAGAGATGACATTGGTAAAATATAAATGGTTGAACCACTAACTCCATGTACCACTACCAAGGATATAAATCCTACACACTTAAATAACTGATCAAGTGTAATTGTATATAATAAAATAACTAAAGCATTAAATGCATTAAATGCCTAATTTAACTATTTATTTAATATACTAAAATAATCTATTTACATCGCTCATGTTCACATATTGCATAATGAAGTAAATAACCAGAGCATTAAATCCACCACATAAACATGATTAAAGATATTTCCAAATACTGGATAACCAAACATCATCACAAAACATACTATCATCTCAAAATGGAATCATCATTCAATAGGATCAATTGAACATCATAGTAGTCTAACATCCATGATATTGAAATCAAAGTACAACATCTGACCCTCAGGTTATCTCAAATGTAAAACATAACATGAGTAACAAATATCTCTTAGATCAAAATATAACAAGGTAAATATCTGCAACACATAACCAAGGAATCCAACATGGACAAACCACTTCTAATTATTTAAGAATTTAATAATGGTTGTAAAAACAACATAAAAAGGTGCTTAAAACACATAAGCAAACATAGTCATAAATGTGACTAATCACTGCTACAAGAACCTAGTCTAGTGTAGAAAAATAATAGTACATAGTGCAATCTCTGGACACATCTTAGGGTAATCATGAAACAACATCATGATACCATATCGATCTTGGTAACCATTGGCACAAACCTCAATGAATCATAAATCACATCATAATCTCAAAAATCAGCCATAAGCATAATCAAAGTAACTAATTAAGTAACATAAATCCAATAACCTCAAGGGTGTAGACCACCCATGGTCCCAATGATAATCTCTTCTCAAGGAGAGATCAACAAGGTTGTATCCATGGGGATGACTTAAAAAAGTTAAATGGGAGAGGCACTACATCATGCCTCGATAAAGACTAGGCCTACTCCTAGAAGCCTACAATCCAAAAAAAGAAACCAAACACACCAAGAATGAAATCAAAATTGAATGCAAGGATTGACTTATTGACTTCTTCACAAGTCCAACCAAATCACTCCAACATTCTCAAACCATCATGTCAACCCCCAAATAGGTCAACAACAAGAGAATAGGTGTCACACTAACACAAGGTCCTCCAACAAGGAACTTCCGAAGCACTAGGAAAACCCATCTAGCCATAAGGTCAACAATAAAAGGTAAGGAAAAAACCCACTCTACCTTGTCAACAAGTGCCCAACTACAACATGCACCTACCACGTGACTGCAAAACTAGGTCAAAACACTATACACTTCCAACAAGAGTTGGAATCATGGGAATGACCATCCCAAATTCCCAAGAATACTATCATGCCACACATGAGCATCCTTGAAACTATGTAAACTTACCCTTTTATCATAGAGGATGATGATTTACTAAAAAAATTACACACTCTAAAATGATACTCACCACTACCGACCACCAAGCATAGGAGCACTAAGTCTCTCTCTAAAGTACAATAGCTTATCTAACACTAGGACTAGGACTAGGACTACATAACCCAACCAAATGAGATATAACCTCTCCATAAGGTTTCAAAAAACTTTAATAGTGGACAAAATCATGAAATAACTTCATACCAACTCATGAGATGGTAACACATGTCCAATGATATCATGTCCCTCCACCAACATGCTGGGAAAATTACACCCAACCTACTACTAAACTCAATCTCCAACCTAAAGTCAACTATCAATGAGCAACTTTATTGAGATAATTCTTGAAGATACAAGGTTATAGAGAAAGAGACTAAATATTATTAGGATTGAGCAAGAGTCTCTCTCAACCTCTGCACTAATCATCCCAAGAAATGTTAAGGAACTCACAATTCCACCAACCATCAAAATACTCATCCAACACTAACTAATCTACGAGCATAACCATGGTAGCCTACTTTCTCAAGAGAGAAAAGGATATAGAGATGTACCAAATTCAACATCCAAAAAGGATGACCTAGACTCACCAAAAGATTGAGTCACTATTAAATATTAAGGCAACATCCACCTCAAGAAAGGAACACTCACAGTCCACACTTCTTCTCACAAAGGTGGAATGATGTTGTAGGAAACACACAAACCCAAATACAAATCCCAACAAGTACCTAATAGATTATGAAGGCTTCTTAACTCCCCCTTTAAGAATAAAATGAAGTGTTAAACTTCTCCAATGGCCATAAATGTGATACATCAGGATTGAAGTGGCATGTACTCGATAAAGGGTACTTGGAACATTGATTTGCACCTTTAGAAGTGTGAAAGAGATGCTTTTTGTTCCCTAGGAAAAAATTTACATTAGCATAGTCTTGCACAAAGTTTCTCACTAAACTAGGTGAGAAAATGCAATGAACTAGGTGAGAAAGTGCATGATCACTTGATTCTCACCTAAAATTTCAAATCAACCCAAAAATTAACTTCACTATGAAGTCCATGACTTTCATGTTTGGACTCCAATTGACTCTATTTGAAAAGGGTCATAAAGATATTGATGAGGTCTACAATATGATGGAGCTTATAGAGTTGTAAGACATCTTGCTTACCAAGACAAGCGACAGATGAAATGTACAAAACAACCAAAGAGCACACATGCCCAAAATGACACAAGAAAAGAAAATAATGGTTCTTCACACATTGAAACCATCATTTCTTTTCTTTCATAATTTCATTGATTAAACATAACATAAGAACTAATGCACAATGAAATTGAAAGGTTTTCAAAGAAAGGGTGACTCTCTTTCTTCAAATACATTAAGTTTAATCAACATCTAAACCATCCAATTAACATCTAAACCATCCAATTACATTAACAAGTTTACATCTATGACAACCACATTAGTATGTTCTTTGTGATATTATCCCTTGTACATACTACTAGAGGTTTGAGATGAACATGGTAGAGTCACAACACACAAGTGGGTGGGAGTAAAACACATTTGAAATAGTCATCATGAACTAAAAAAAAAGTCCAAAAGGGAAAATGTAAATTCTAACAGTAAATATCAAAAGGTACACATTTCAACAATAAGTCAAATGTGACAATTGTCACAAAGAGACTGATAGATAAAATTTGATGACTATTCCAAGAAGGAAAATATTGAAAACCAATGCTAGCCCAACAACATGAGGAAAGTACCTCCAACCAAATAAAATAAGGCATCAATTAAATCAAATTACCTGTGATGACTAAGAATAGTCACACAAGAGGGATAAATCACCACACAATGTTGTAGACACCAAAAATTGTCCAAATACCCCTAACCTAACTAATTAAATAGATATTTATTATTTATTTAGTTATAGTCTTATCCCCACCTTTAATTAAATAAATTTATATTTATTTGAATAAATTCACCTTTCCTTGATTTAAATAAACTAAGGTTTATTTAAATCCTAGCCTTCCCCTCATTCCACTTGCATCCTAACCCATTCACTTTAATTAAGTAAAGTACTTCATTTACTTAATTAATCCCCTTCTAGTCCCACTTGGAATTAAATATTAAATTTAATTCTATTTGAGCACATGGCTTCTAACTTTAACCCTCACCTAACCTCACTTTCCTAACCTAACCCATCACTCTAAACTTACCCACCACTTAATCACACTTACTTTTCCTAATCACCTTGCTAATCCACTTTCAATCCTAAGTGTGTGCTCACACATGTGTGAGGAATCTTCACATGTGAGGAACATTCACACTTCCCACACCCCTCATGCCTTTCACACCTCTTACATGTTTTCCCCCCTTCACATGAGAATTAAGGTGTCTCACACATGTGTGAGAATCCATGCTTCTCATACCTCTTACACTTGTCATAGACATGTCACTATCAAAAGTTGCTCACACATGTGTGAGAATCTTTCCCTCTTTGAATGGTCAAAAAATCTAATCCATATGGAGTCTACTTGGCCTCCACCTCATGGATACCTCAATGATTCTAAGAGATCCTAGCCCTTCAATCTTGCATTGAATCTCAACCGTCCATTTTCTTATAAAAGCAAAGCTCTCTCCTCATTTCCCTATCTACTATCTAGCCCATTGTTATGCTACAGGAATTGTGAGCATCCACATCCCATAATATGAAATCATCTATACTTGGTGATTTCATGAGGTCAACATTAGTGCTATTTTGAGTCGATTAAGGTCCTTTGATTTCATGTCTTCATTATTTGCATATTGTCTTTCATATTTGAGGTTTGCATTAATATGTAGGAATAGGCATTAGTTGCTTAGTGTTTATTTAGTTGTTACATTTTTGGAAAACCTAGTAGGACCCACTTCACTGGTTCAAACTAATCATCTAATGTATTTTTTGAGTTTATTTGTGAGTTTTTAAGCTTGTAGGTTGAGGGCTTGCACTTGAAGATCAAGTTTCACGAGGAGCCTCTAATTGAGCCATAAAGCCCATCATTGTGCTTGAAGCACAGGAGAGAAGTCTTTTGACATATAACACTCTATACTTCTTGTTTTTCTATTTCTAAGTTGTAGGAGTGTATATACATTAGGTATACATCTTCATTAATAGAAAAATAGAAAAAAACTATTAAAAAAAAGTCTATCTTTGTTGACAATTAAATTTTTAAAAAAGTTGATTTATTTTTGCTTTATTTTATTTAGGCTTTAAAAAAAAAAATCATTTTTATATATGTATTAAAAATATAAATACATATATTATTATATGTATTTATATAATATATATGTGAAAATTGTTTTTTAAAAAAATGACATTAGTTTGAATAGGGAGGGGAAAAAAAAAATCTAAATCAATAATTAATTAATTTTTTTTTTAAAGAATAATTTGTATGTGCAAGTTTGTTATTTGTGAGTGGCACAACTGCCACTGTGGCCCCCCTGCAACTCCTGCTAGCTGCCCACTAGCAACTCTTCCATCACTACCTGATGCAACTAGCACTGCGGCCCCTATTGCAATTCCCTTCTGGCATGTGCTGAAACCTACCAACACCTACCATAACCCCTGCTGCAACACCACGCCCAAACACCATTGCCACCGACGCTACTAACCACCCTGCACCATCACTATAACTCATGGCTCTGCTGCTAGGCTGACGCTGCCTGCAAACCCTCATCCCCTCCCTGTGGCTTCCTCCCTTGCAACCCTGATGTGACTACCACCGTGTCTCATCACCAACCACACCGAAACTCTGTGTCTCACCTCCTGTGGCTGCATGCCACCACTCCTCCACTCCATTCTGCAAACCCCACCATCACTCCACCTCATCCCTTCCACTGCATTTCCATCCAACTCTTGCTCGCAGCCTCTGCCTCCTGCACCTACTCCTCTTCCTACCATCCCCGCTTTCTCGCACCACCCATTGCTTTGCTTGGCCCCTCATCCCTATGACCCTTGCTGCCACCATAACCTCCTAAAACACTCCTCATAGCCCACACTAACTGTCTACCAAAAATATTTTATTATTATTATTATTATTTGTATATTTAGATTAAATTCATAATATTTTAATTGTTTGTTTTTTTTAATTTTATTTTTGAAAAACTAACATTTATCTTTTCCACTCAACCATCCAGATTTCACATTTTTTAAAAGTGAAAAATGCAAAAAAAAAATAAAAAAAAATTGCTTGACGTGCATCTAACCATCAAATTTAACCTTGGAAGTTTCTGATATCATCACTGCATCAACATTCCACATGCCCTTCTAGACCATAAGGAGTAGCCTATGGTTTTTTGCTCATAACTTGAGCATACAGACTCCATTTTTGAAAAATGAAATATCGCCAAAAAGCTGATTTTGAATCCATCATGATGATGTTAGTTTCATAAGATTTTGATGCTATTTAAATCCCTATTTTTCCTATAAAAGATTAAACTTTGTGTTACCATTTTCATTGTAAGGTTATTTCATGTTTGTCATACATTTTTAATGCCCTAACTTTTGTTTTTGCAGGGATATTTTCTCACTTGTGGATTGCAAGTTCGAGTATTCTAGAAATCAATAACCATATTGCTTGTAGGTTTTGCTTTAAGTTGGTTTTGGGAATAAACTTGTATGCTTAAACACTCATCTTTGAATGCATGGTTAAATGCTAAAACAATCAAACTCAATATTGAATGCCATAAGGAAATTGAACACTTTTGCTTTGGAATGAATGATAACATAATCTTGCATGTATAAGGATCAATGAACATTGTAATGCACATTTCATTTTGGTGCTTAAAATAAACAATCACTCAATCTTGAATGCATAAATGAAATTGATTATTTCCTTATCAAATTTTCTTATGTTGGCAATGCTTGATTTACTCATGTTGATGAACTCTCAATTTTTATGTGGATGATGTTGTCAAGTTGGAAAGAGCATTGCATGTTATAAACACGTGTCTGCAAAGTAGATTACAAAACCTAAAGTTTCATTAGGAAAGAATGCATGTCTATTAAACCTTGAGACCACTTATGTATTATCTCCCCTTGTGCCTTTAGCTGATCTTGGGTGTACAAGAAATAAGTGGTCTTATTTTTATTCTTTTTAGGAGGCCTTCTTGGGGATTTCATCACCCCTTGGGATGACCTCAACTCCAGTGTTTTGGTGAAGTATAAATATCGGGACATGAATCAAAAGACACCTTTCTTGGAAGTAAAATTTTGTCACTCTTGGCTAAGCCCCAAAGAACTCTATACCTTTGGGAAGTGAAGGAGGAGATTTGGGTTACCGTCTCCCCCCATCTATGTGGCATTATTTTCTTTCATCTACAAATTTGGGCCTCACATACCTTGCATATATCGAGGATGCCCTCTAGTTGATCCTTGTAGATCCTAGTTGAAACCTCATATGATTGTTGGTGTGTTTGAAGTTCTTGAGTGTTTGAAACCCTCCACAGTTGAAGGGGACACACCAACTACACTTGACTTGTATATATTTGCTTGTTTGATTTTGCATCTCAAATTTGAAAAATCCAAAAACATCTTAAAACATAAAAATCCAAATTTTTTTTTTATAAAAGTTCAAAAATCAAAAAAATAAATAAAAAATCTCAAAAACAACAAAAACAAGTCTTGGTTTAGGTCCTCTTAGTCAAGTTGTCCACATCAATCCCGCATCACTTCTTCTTTCCATCAAATTCATCACCCTCATGCATCTCTCATCTCAATCATTCAAACCATTTCTTGAAATCTCCATCGTCTCTATTCATCCAAATAATTTCCTTGTCTTCCTAATCATTCAATCTAATCCATAATCTTCATCCTAGTCATGATTCATCATCATCTTGATTCAACTTCCTTGGCCAATCTAATAATTCATCCTTAATTCAATCCTTCACATCATCATCCTTCTAATCAATTTTTAATTCAATCCATTTACCTCTTCATCCATAATAAATATTTATAATTTCATTCACATCTTCTTCTAATTCAACTTTTCACCAAATCTTCTACTTTGGAGATAGGAGCATTTTCATGAACATTGGACTTTAATTCAAATATCGCATTCACTTGTTTGCAATATCATAGGGTTTTTATCAAATCAAATCAAACCCTCATCCAATAAAAATCAAATCAAACCCTTATCCAATCAATATCAATATCAAATCAAGTCCAATTTAATTCAAATCAAATCAACACAAAGTCCAACATTGCTTCTAGTCCCAAGTTCATATTCCATCCGTCATCAAATATTTCATCACTCTTTGTCTAACATCTATGGATCCGAATTGGTTTAATCAAATGGTTGACAATCTTCAATGATAATATGGAGTATTCAACCTGTATATCAAATCCATCCTCAACACTTCGTATCCAACTCTAACCCATATACATATCAAATTCATCCTCAAAATTTTATATCCAACTCTAATCCATCTCATGTTCATTATTCTTCTACCTTTGACAAGGGAAATCCACCTCATTATCCTTCAACTACATACAATTCCATTCATAGCCCACACAATTCCTCAAGCACAAATTCCCTTGCCAAGGAAATTGAGGAACTAAAGAATATAATCTTGAGCATAGCAAGTCCACAAGAAAAGGATGCCTTCTTTGCCATGCATCCTTTATTTTCTAGTCCTCATATCCCATCCAACCCCAACCCTCCATGCAATTCCCCATACTTTAGTCCTCATGTCTCATCCAACCCCAACCCTCCATGTAATTCCCCATCCTTTGAGCCTAATGTCAAAAACCATCATCCCAATCCCCTACCCATAGTTCCACCTTCACACAATCCTAATCCTCCAAAAAAACCTCCCCACCTCATAAGGGATTTTTCTCAGCACTCTTGACTAAGTGTAAAGAACAAGATGAAAGGAGCCAATCACCCAAAGTCATACCTCCAATTCCATCTCAAGACCTTCCTTAAAAACATGACATTATATATTTTTCTTCTCCTCTGGATTCGAGCATTTCTCCATCTCATTGTTTCCCTCTCCCTCAAGATCCATTTATCCCTCCTAGTCCATCTCATGAGTCCCTTCCTAATCAAGATCACATCATTCCATGTACTGCACACCTTACTGATTCCACTCCATCTCAAGAACTAGCATCCATAGATCCTCCACTTCACAAAGAAGTTCCTTCCACTCCATCCACTAATCCTCCTTCATTTCAAGATCAAATCACTCTGTCTCATGGTTCTATTCCCTCCACTCCATTATATGATTCTATTCCATCTCATGATCCACTACATGATCCTCTTTCAATTCAAGATCAAGTAACCCCTTCATTCTCCTTCTATGATCCCACTCCATCTCACTATCCTATTATCCTTTATAATCTCCCTTGTGATCCTAATACTTCACATGATCCTATTACACCTATTCAACCCACTCATGAACCCCCTATACATGGACTTGCATCTTGTGTTGAAAATAATAAGTATCCCATTGAACAAATAATGTCTCAGGATGTTGGTACATCTTCCACTCCTTCCAAATGAAAAAGTCCTCTATCCAAACCCAAATGTTCCCATCATTCATCTTCCAAGTCTATTTTGAGCCCTTATATCCATATTCCTATTCCCTCTTCACTTCCATCCATTTTGGGTCCTCATGTTTCACATCCAAACCCTTCATACCTTCCATCGATTTTGGGTCCTTATGTTCCATAGCCAAACCCTTCATCCATTCCATCCATTTTGGGTCCTTACATACATCCATCCACCCTATCCATGTTTTCCACTTCATCCCCTCATGGTCCTAGTAAAGATCAACAAGGGCACAAATCCTTGAATTCCTTACAACATTCACCATCTATATGCTCTCCACCCCATTTACCTTCATGCACCCATGCCATGGCCAATGGAAGCAAATTGGATACCAAAGAAAACACGAATAAAGCTAAGAATCCAGAAAAGTCCACAGATCAAAATGTCCCCTCTAAAAGACATGTCCAAGAAAAGACAAATATGATCCAAAATAGAACTCAAAGGCCACAAAGGCTCAAAATAAAAAATGCAAAAATGTTGTGGATCCCAAAGCTACTTTATGTAGCAATGAATCTCAAAGAAAGATTCCCAATGACATCCAATTTCACTAATCCAAAGGCTTCCCTCATGCATAAATCGTCCAAACTTCCATTTTCCAAATCCATTTTGGGTCCTTATATACCCAAATCCACCATCCTAAATCCATTGTCTCCTTCATCCATTTTGGGTCCCTATATCCCAAAATCCACACTTTCTCCTACATAATCTCCAAAATTTCCTCCTTTCCATCACCCTTTAAGGTGTGTGCCCATGATGATCTTTCTACCTCCTCCATCCACTCATTCACAAGTCTTCCAACCTAGCATCCATCAACCATGTCTTTCTCCCACCCACTCCACCCCCTTAATCCAAACTTTTTCATAGGTCATTGTCCTCCATTCCCCAATCCACTTCATCCTTTTTTGCACTATCCTACCAACATCTATGAGAAACTAGTAGAAATTCCATGAAAATAAGAAAGAACAAAGGAACAAAATATCAAGGGATGACATACATGAAAATAGATTCTTGAGTTCTCCCTTCATTTTCCTATCATGTATCCAATGTCTTCCACTTCCACTTATCCATCCATTCACTTTTCCTCTTCCACTTGCACTCTATATTGGGGGAAAAATCCATCCATACCACTCTTCCTTACATATCTTCCCTACTTCTATCTACTGTTCATCATCCTTTTCCCTCTTTGATCTTAACTTTCACTTTCTTTTCATCCATCCATATGCACTTTCCATGTCCATGCATTATCCTACATACTTCCATAATCCTTTCATATCTTTGATCTTGACATGTCATCCATATCTTGCATTCCAAAGTCCTTGTCATGTTCATCCATTTTCCATCCATACTCCTATATACTTCCATCCCCCTTTCATATGTACTTGATTTTGGTTCTCCTTTTCATTTCATCCACTTTATATCCCACATTTCATCCATACCCTTCATATCATTATCCCTTTTTCATACCCTCCCTCCTATATCCCTTCTTTATTCCACTTGCATACCCATGCTCATGATCACTATTAGAGGTACAATACCAATATGTTCATACATTCTTTGGAAGAGAAGATGCCTTCTTTTCCTCCATACATTAGCCTTCATACCACCTTTCCTTCTTCATGAATCCCTTCCCACCATATTTTCTTCCATTTTCCTATCCTTGGTATGGGGCATTTGAACTCCTTTGAAACATGGTCCTTGGTTTCGCATTTTCTGATACCATATCATTTGGCCCCTCATATCTTTCACCATTTCTTTCATCCATCAACTCACATTGCTTTTCCTCCATTTACCATGCCTTGGCTCTCCCTCGTCATTAGTTCCAATTCATTCTATCCATTCGTAAATATCACATTCACTCTAATTCTTCCACTCACTTCAATCAAATTCATTTATCGTCTATTTCAATCAATTTTCCCTTCTTCTAATCCTTTTACATCAAATAAATTCTACTCTCATCATTCTTCATCCTATCACCATCATTCTTCTAATCTCATCCATGTCCATTCTTCTACTTGCATTTCAATTTCTTTTCCTCCATACATTAGCCTTCATACCACCTTCCTTGTTCATGAATCCCTTGCCACCATATTTTCTTCCATTTTCCTATCCTTGATATGGGGCATTTGAACTCCTTTGAAACATGGTCCTTGGTTCCACATTTTTCAATACCATGTCATTTGGCCCCTCATATCCTTTCACCATTGCTTTCATCCACCAACTCACATTTCTTTTCCTCCATTTACCATGCCTTGGCTCTCCCTTGTCATTGGTTCCAATTCATTCTATCCATTTGTTCATATCACATTCACTCTAATGCTTCCACTCACTTCAATCAAATTCATTTATCCTCTATTTCAATTAATTTTCCCTTCTTCTAATCCTTTTACATCAAATCAATTCTACTCTCATCATTCTTAACCCTATCACCATCATTCTGTTGATCTCATCCATGTCCATTCTTCTACTTGCATTTCAATTTCATCTATTCATCGAACTCTCCATAAAATCAAAAAACCAAAAAATCTCACTATGCAATCAATACTAATTCAATCAATCTAATCTTGCAATCTTGTCCATCAATCCTTAATCAATTCATCAATTTGATCCAATCAGCTGATAATTCATTAACCATATTCAAACAATATCATGGGATGAATCCTTCCCAATCCTTGGATGTGCATTACGCTTATCATTAGTTTTGCCATCCTTAATCAACTATCATCAATCAATCCATTAATTGGTTTTCAGCTTGACTAGGGGCAAAATGTTGGTTTTCTTTTGGTTTATTGTGCATGATTGTTTGTTACTTGTATGTATTAGTATTTTCTACATTTATCATGGTCTTTGCATTCTATTGTCCCTAGGAATCATGGTCTTCCATATCATGGTTTCATAAGGCATGTGGTTGTATTAGACCCTTTTTTTTCACCTACTTGACACATTGTCATCTTGGTTCCTCATACCTTGGTGCATAGTGTTGAATATAATATCAAACTTAGGTTGTTCACACCATTGCAGCATAACTTTATCACGCTTATCCCTTTCCACTCCCTTCCATCCTCTTTTCCATTTTGAGAGAACATCTATGTTCTCCTAACCTGCATGTCCTCTCAAGGGGTCATACTCTTCCACCCTCATCATCCTTCCTCATCCTTCCATGACTGGGGCATCATGCTACTAGTCTTATCCTTCCATCCACTATATTTTATTCTTCTTTGATATAACATTACTAATGCTATATCAAAGAGGGGCAAATTATAGACACCTAAAATTGTCCAAATACCCTTAATCTAACTAATTAAATACATATTTATTATTTATTTAATTATATTCTTATACACACCTTTAATTCAATAAATTTACATTCATTTAATTACATTTTCCTTTCCTTGATTTAAATAAACTAAGGTTTATTTAAATCCTAGCCTTTCCCCTCATTCCACTTGCATCCTAACCCATTCACTTTAATTAAGTAAATTACTTCGTTTACTTAATTAATCCCCTTCTAATCCCACTTTGAATTAAATATTAAAGTTAATTCTATTTGAGCACATGGCTCCTAACTTTAACCCTCACCTAACCTCACTTTCCTTACCTAACCCATCAGTGTAAACTTGCCCGCCACTTAATCACACTTACTTTTCCTAATCACCTTGCTAATCCACTTTTAATCCTAAGTTTTTTCTCACACATGTGTGAGGAACATTCACACTTCCCACACCCCTCATGCCTTCCAAACCTCTTACATGTTTGTTCCTCTTCACATGAGAATCAAGGTGTCTCACACATGTGTGAGAAACCATGCTTCTCACAACTTTTACACCTGTCATAGACAAGTCACTATCAAAGGTTTCTCCCACATGTGTGAGCATATTTCCCCCTTTGAATGTTCAAAAACCCTAATCCACATGGAGTGTACTTGGCCTCTACCTCATGGACACCTCATTGATCCTGAGAGACCCTAGCCCTTCAATCTTGCATTGAATCTCAACCATCCATTTTCCTATAAAAGGAGAGCTCTCGCCTCATTTCCCTATCTACTATCTAGCCCATTGTTATGTTGTATGAATTGTGAGCAACCACATCCCACAATATGAAATCATCTACACTTGGTGATTTCATGAGGTTAGCATTAGTGCTATTTTGAGTAGATTAAGCTCTTTTGATTTCATGTCTTCATTATTTGCATATTGTCTTTCATATTTGAGGTTTGCATGAATATGTAGCAATAGGCATTAGTTTCTTAGTGTTTATTTTGTCATTACATTTTTATGCAATACAAATGCTAAGGAATACATCATCATATCAACATTAGAGAACATACTCACACACATCAAGTAGTATGCCATCAATAACCTCATGCATATGCAGACTACAATAATATTCTTAATTATTTTTCTATGCAATGCAATATTTAGATATCCATCAATTAATATAATTTCCATAAGATTTTGAAGAAAAATCATACTAGGGACTTAAGTCATTAACACAAAGGATCTAATGCAAAACCTACTACTTTGCAAAGATTCACAATAACACTCATTTCTCAATGAAGGAAAATATTTCATTGCTATATTTACATAACAAAAAACCACAAATAAGATTCATTTATTTACTTATAATTATGATAAAATAGGGAAGCAATGCATCTTACTCCACAAGGAGAAACAAAAGAGGCACTCAAAGCCAACACATGGACACCAATCAGTGGCTCCATTAAAAAAGGGTCACACATGCAACCAAAAAAACAAGACATATTGACCGTGTCTACAAACAAGGAAAGATTCACTTCCTTCTTCTCACAGTGCTCTAGTTGCATCCACTAGACAAGAAAATTCATGCCAAGTAGATACTAAACCAACAAAAATCACAAGCTCTCAGCAAGACACTCACACTCACACAGTGCAACATCAATCATATGGGCAACATATACACAAAGATCCCAATGTTTGAACATGGGCTTTGATACTAGATATAATGCCTCACCTGAAGATCCTTGGAACAAGGATGAAATACAAGCAAAGATAATAAAAAAATTGAACAAGTATGAGTGCACATGAAAACATCATACATGGATCACATAGATCACAACAGAAGACTTAACCAACATCCTGACAACCAATGAATCTCCAAACACCACTACCTGAACCAATAGACTCACAATAGGAAATGACAATCCAAAATGACAACAAATCAAGGAATCTATGATATATCATAGCATGGAAAATTAAGTAAACCTAAAGGGTGCTAGAATCACCAAAAATCAATCCCCGAAAACTACTGGAGATGACCCCTATTTTTCATGTGAGGACCACAGATTGATAGATTTTTAGGTGAAGATGTGTAGCATGCCACATGAGGAAGTACCTTCCATGTGAGGATGTGCACCATATGATGCAAGAAATTTCTTGGCAAAACAACTAAGACACCCAAAACTAGTGTTGGGTTTCACATGAGAAAGTGCCAAAGGCCACACAGGAAAACCCAACACACCACACGAGATCTTGCATTCTCATGAGAGGAAGTACGATTTTGCACAAGATCCCAAGATAATAAGCCAAAAAATAGAAAGGTAAAAAGCTAAGGAATGAAGTTTCTCACACCGAGGAGTATCAGATCCACATCTTGAGGTGTAAATAATCAGACACAATACTGAAAGATAGAAACAACATCTAACCATCTAACAATTAGTGAAAGGAAAGTACAAAAGGAGACATCGCAGTGTACTAAAACAACATCACAATAAATAAAGTAACATTGCAATGAACAATACAACCAAGCTAAGTATGTGATACTTCCCAACCATAATAGCGTCATAAGACCATTGTGGGCTCTAGCCATCCCTCGTGTGTAACATACCAAGCTACCAATTAGATCGTTAGTACTATCATATAAGGATGTCACTACTAAAACATGCTACAACATAAGCATAAGGAAATCTAACATGCTAGAAGTAAAGCATAAGATAATCCTACAAATATGGATAACATTATCTATCATATGCTAATCATTGTAATAAGAAAATGTGTCAATAGCTAACATCATCTAAACATGATATACAAGCATTCAAATGAGAACATAAATCACAAGAAAGCATACTCTAGAACTTGAATCACCAAGTGAAAATATCTAGTAACAATTGCATTGGGATAGTAGACCATCTTTGTAAACTAATTCCTAGTAGTGGTATAGGTAGCTATACCTCTCAACTATGTAGAACCCGTAGGCCCACTTCCACCATGCTGATGGAGATAATCATCTGACCAAAAACACACACAAAGAAAATGTCCATGGCTAACACTCAAGCTAGATAGTATGATGACTGAACCAAGAACATAGACAATGCATAAACTGTAGATCCTGGTTAGACACTCAATGGGATACTAAGTAGGGGTTGACATCATGGAGAGTCCCTTACCATTGACAAGCTCAAGATTAGACTACATGGTTCAAATCCTCAATAGAAGGCTCCTGCACACACATATTTTACTATCTTAAGTTTTATTATCACTCACACATTTTGTTTAGTTATCACTTAATTAGCAACTTCCTCTGGCAACAATCTAGGCATAATGATCACTAGGTTGTGAGATAGAACCCCCCTCCATATGCTACCCTACCCTACCCATGCTCATCTAAAGATGAGTGCCTGTAGGCATGCAAACTCCCAACCCAACTCCAATGATTGTAACTCTCAAAAGTACCACAGAAGATTGGAACTCACAAGTCACTTGATAAATATATGTGCACATACTCATGTGTGGTGCACCACATCATGAAGATCATAACACAAAGACTACATGAGAACATAAGAAAAATATCACTCTTTTGAAAATAATTTGGGAGAATGGATTCTATATGAATCCCAAGATAATAAAACCATACATCATGAAATCACTCAACCGACCTCAATTTGAGAGTATGGATTCTACATGAATCCCAATGATGCAACAAGGAAAAACTTCATAAAATCACTCAACCAGCCTCAATCCAAGAGAATGAATTTTACATGAATCCTAGTGTCCATAAAACAATAACAAAGGTCCAAAAGAAATAATAACACTAGGTATAAAATCATTAAACTGAACACAACGTCAAGAGTACATATGTGACACACATCCCAATGCAAATATAAAAGTGCAACAATGGTCTAACTAACATCCAAATGGATGATCCAAGTTGACGACCAAACTCATGCCAAAAAAATTGAGAAAATAAGGCGGCATGCAAAACGAGGTAAAACCCTAAAAATTGAAAAACTTCAAAATTAAAACCCATTTGGTCTTTGGGCACAAGAACTCTAAAAATCTAATAAAATTTAGGTTCAGACACCATATACAAAAATAGCTAGCATAAGTGGGCTAAACCGCAAACCCCCATCTCAAAAATAGGGAAAATGTTCATACTTGACCAACCGGGCATAACTAACAAACAAAAATGGAGGGGAACACTAGTTCTCAACCCCCTAACAAATGACTACCAAAAAAAGAAGTTGAAATAGAGAAGAAACAATAAAATAGGAGAGCCTTACCTCACAAACAAAAGGGGCGAATTTAGAGTCTAAACCATAAAATAAAAACCCCACAAAAGTAGCCAAAAATCATGACAATACAAGGTCTCCCCAAGCTAGATCCAACAAGACCAACCTTGCAACAATCCCATGCCTATAGCTCCCACAAAAAATAAAATAGTAAATCTTTATCAAGAGGATTTTGGGTTGTACTCTCAAACTTTCTAGTTCAAAAGTGAGAAGTGAGGAATTAAATTCCTTATTCAATACTTATTCACTTTTCAAGTGAATAATTGATTAGGGAAAATAACTAGCCAACCAAGTTAAACTACGGATCGACCCAAATGAAAATAGGATCTTCCAAGAAATAAGAATTCATCTATGGAAAAAATGCCAAAAATTAAATTCAATAAAATCAAAAGCCCAAAAACCCAAAAACACATAACTTTCCTTAACAACTTTCATGATGATGAGAACCTCTAAATGCATAGAGTCACTCACTAGTCTAATCACATAATGCAAATGAGTTCATATTTAACAATCAATGAAAGGATTAATTGAATAATTAAAATAAGGATACATTGACCATACATGGATGATATTGGTAAAATATGAATGGTTGAATCACTAATTTCATGTACCTCTGCCAAGGATATAAATCTTGCACACTAAAATACATGATCAAGTACAATTACATATAATAATATCGCTGAAGTAATAAATGCATTAAATACCTAATTTCACCATTTATTCAATATACTAAAATAATCTATTTACATCACTCATGTTCACATATAGCATAATGAAGCAAGAATGAAGTAAATAACCATATCATTAAATCCACCACATAAACCCGATCAGAGATATGTCCAAATACTAGATTACCAAATATCATCACAAAACATATTTTCATCTCAAAATGGCATCATCATGCAATATGATCAACTGAACATCATAGTAGTCTAACATCTATGATACTGAAATCAAAGTATTACATCTGACCCTCACATCATTTCAAATGTAAAACATAATATGAGTAACAAATATCTCCTAAATCAAAATATAACAAGGTAAATATCTACAACACATAACCAAGGAATTCAACATGGACAATGCATTTCTAATTATTCAAGAATTTAATAATGGTTCAAAAACAACATAAAAAGGCACTTAAAACACACAAGAAAACATAGTCATAAATATGACTAACCACTACTATAGTAACCTAGTCCAGTGTAGCAAGATAATAGTATAGAGTGCAATCTCTGCATACATCTCAAGGTAATCATGGAACAACATCATGATACCAAATGAATCTTGGTAACCACTAGCACAAACCTTGTTGAACCATAAATCACATCAAAATGTCAAAAATCAGCCATAAACATAATCAAAGTAACTAATATAGTAACATAAATCCAATAACCTCAAGGGTGTAGACCATTCATGGTCCTAATCATGATCCCTTCTCAAGGAGAGATCAACAATGTTGCATCCATGAAGATGAATTATATAAGTCAAATGGGAGAGGCACTACACTACCACTATAAGGAATGGAATCCTAAGGAATCTTCTTCACATTTGAACATAGGGAGTTCACCTGTAGGATTTATCAACACAGCTAGACTAGACCTACATTGTCCTCTGTATATCTAGGAAACCTATTGGGAAAACCATCATAGGCTCCTATTCACAAATAGGAGAAACTCAAAAACTAGATGAATGAGCATCCAAACTAGCTTATAGCCAAAATTGCCTCTAGTGAGAACCCCCTTTTCAAGCATCCTTGTAACTCTTAGCATAGCCTCATTGTAAAAGCATCATTGATAGCTATGTATTCCTCATACCTCCCTTGTAGTTGTAGATTTTGGTAGCATTCATAGACCTTGGTGTGCTCATCATAATTTGGGATGCTAGGGAGTCTAGTTCATAAGTGGTGGGTTTCCAAAGTATAGATTAAATAAGAAGACATATCTAATTACTTGAATCCTTTGGAGAATTGAAATCATGAGGCAAGCTCAGCATAGATTATTTGTGCCTAGTCAATCTACATATTCTCTACATATATTTCTTGTACTAGGAAGAAGTGGTGCTTGATGAACTCCAAAATCTCCTCTCTTCCTTTCAGTCTGAGGAGAAGAGCAAGGATGTCCACAATCTCTTGCTTCATATTTATGCCAAATAAAGTCTTTGGCATCTTGCTCTTCTTTGAGTGGGTAGTCTAGAACCACATCCTTTGCATGTCCTCCCATCTAAGGGTCTTCTTCTCATTGAATATGGATGTAGAGGAGCCAAAAATGATGTCACAATATTTCTCTTTTATGGGGATTCCAAATGCAAACTACATCAGTTCCTTGCTAACTGATATGAGAATGGACTGATTAGGAAACAAAATCTACTTTGTTTCTAGGTTGTACCTCTCTATGCACTCCTTCACCAACTTAGGTACATGAACTACCATCAAAAATTTTGTTGCTTCTACAAATCCACTGTCTTTGAGTTTCAAATTGATTAGGTGAATGGATTGTGAATTTAGCCTCCTATGTAGATTACCCAAATTGTAGAACTTGAAGGATGTTTCTATAAATATGTTTAGCTCACTCTCTAATCCATTCAATCTATCATAACCAACAGCTCTAATTGGCATTCGATATGATTGTACAAGATGTAATTCTTGATAAATAGTCATTAAATATACTTGTAGAAACTAATTGCATGCAATTCTAATGAAATAGCTTTAGGAATTAGAACTTTGGCACGACACGAATGAAATTAAGTTTGGCCAACGATTATAACAAGAAGATTTGCATTTAATTCCATAAGTAATGACTATTTAAAATTTATGTTTATTTGTACATAAAATACTAAGTTCCTAAAAGAACTCTTACTTTACTTAAAGCAAAGTGATATGACTAAAATTCATCTAACAACACAAATACTTATCTTTGTGAGAAGTGCTTGACTTTTCTTTAGAATCTAGAATCTAGATAATCTTATCAATATTACCATGTGTAGGAGATAGAGAAGCACATAGCTTTTCCACAAATCAATTTTTCTTTTATTTATAATTGTAGCACATGAAATAATCCTTTTGCTAGCTTGCAAACTTCATTCTTCCACATTCTACCTAAGGATTTTAGCACTAATTTTCCTTCAAAATGACTTCATATCTCCAACACTTACTTCTCTAGAAGTTTCCTTTGAGAATCTTCAAAGGATGTTTATATCTTTAGGATAAGTTGACTTTCTATTTTCAAAGCCCTTAAGAAAGTAGCCATTTTGGTTGCCTTTGGGTGGAAAACTCCTTTCTCAACATCATTTCTCAGAATGAAACACCGCAAACAACATTCAACCTTATACTTCAATCTGATGGCCTCAAAATTAAATCTCAAACATGCCTAAGTACTAGTTATGAGCCTTCAAATAATTCTTTCAACATTATGCTCACACTATTTCATCATTTGAACTAAGATTAGGGTCAAGTTCATACAGCTTCAGAAATATAATGAAACAACATCATTTCCATAAACATGTAGTAGAAAAACCATGGACCCATTTTTCCTAGTAATACTTGATCTTATCTAAATGAGACTCACCCTACACAGATCTAAATGAGACTCACCCTAGCATCTATCCATAGCTTTGTAGGCATTTAGGTGTAGACAAAATCATATTCTCAGCTTGTTACTCACTATTATAGTTTCATCCATTGAATTTGCACTTGATCTAGTTTGCACAAGGGGGAAATCAGCTCGAAAGATTAGAATCCATCAGATATGAATGTTAGAACAATATTACAAATAATAAAATGCAAAACACTTACTTCTCATCAGGAGGACGAGATATCACACCCTAAGCATGCCTAAATCACCAAATCCCCATGTGCTCTGGTAAAACATGAAACCTACCTAGAAAGATTAGGTAAAGGTAATGCAAAGGGAAACCCAAAAAACAAAGATAACAAAGTACTTTGGGAAAGATGAGAAGTAAGTGACCTAAAACTTACTTAGACACTTCTCTCTTTAGAATGCACTCACTTTAACCAATGACCTCAAGATTAAAAGGGGAAGACTAAAACTTGGAAACACTATCACACATGGAAATATGTTATGCAATAACTTCTTCATTCAAAAGGTTTGTGGTCTTGTTTAGATGTAGTGCAACTAGTTTTTAGAGTTAATATTAGACTTTACAACAAATGAATAAGATGGATGAAGCCATGGGCCTGATTTCTTTGAGTGTTTTAGAAAGCTTACAATTTCATCTTGATGAATGTGCCACTCCTCAAGTAATGTGGGACAAGATCAAGGACTTGTTTGGTAGCATCAATGAGTTTAGAGCAGTTTAGATTGAGTCAAAGCTTACTTCACTTGTACTAGATGCTTTTACCTTTATTGAGGACTTTTTAATGAGTTTCAAATAGTAGAGAACATTTTTACATGGGTGCGAGAAAGTTAAGAGAGATAAGGAGTGCATCTATTTGATTCTGTCAAACTTCAAGAAAACTTTCAAATTTTCTCTTTTACCTTCCATTCCACTATGGATGCTTTGGGTCCTAGATTTACCATGCCAACTTTTGAGGTTTTTTGTGATCGATTGACTAGAGAGTACTCCAAGCTTATACAATTGGATACTATTATCACATGATCAGATACCTTGGCATTGGTTTCTTAGACATCTATAGGGAAGCCAAAGCCCAAGACAAATTCAATAGGTAATGAGAGTTCCTCTAAGCCTAATTCTAAATCAAATGCTGAGAAATCCAGTTTGAAGGGTAAATCTTCTAGGTTTGGTGAGTCTTCCTCTGAAACTAAGAATTTTACAAGTTATTCTTGTAATTTTTGTGACAAGGAAGTGTTGGAAATTATGTCTCAACCTTGCAAGCTTGTTCTAGAAAATTCTAGAAAATTGTTGTTTGAGGTAGTTTTCCACATGTTTATGAGTTGGAAAAAGGTGCACCAATTGTTAAAAATGTGTCTTGTCTATATTACAATATATAAGGGCCCTTTTTTAGAGTATAAATAACTCATTATATGAATTTTATGTGGGTCTAAACTAGAGGACAAAATTATGGACAAAAATGCTATTCTTGGAGTTACAAATGACAATTGGGTAACATGTGGCATGGTTTTTTTTCCCATGGTTTTGTAAAATCACAAATAGTTTCTAGGTTGTAAATATCTATAAAAGGAGGCTTGGGGAGTTGTTTGGATCATTGAGTTATGTTTTCAAGATTGGGTACTAGAAGGAGTCTCTTTGAGTCTAAGTTTGAGTTCAAGTTATGGTGATGCACTCCTATAAGAACTTGCATTACAAGCATATTGTAAACTTCTTGATCTGAGAATACATTATGTAGGTTTTGGAGGATTTGATTTTTCTCCTAGAGGGTTTTCTCCATGGTAATCATTGTGTTATGCATTCATTGCTATGTTTATTATGTTATTATACATTACTTGAGATCTCTGCAATAGTTAGCTGAATTTGCATAATCGTCCTCTCAAGATTAGTGTGGGAAGTGATTTCATGAACCTTTTCTTCCTTACAAGAAGGACATCCATTTTCTAGGTGTTGGAAACTTCTTGAAGCTTTATAAGAGTCCATGCAACAACATAGTATTGCTTCTTTAAAGCCACCACCTCCTCCTTCAGGGAAAGGACATCCTCTTTCTGCATGAGAATTGTCATCTACAAAACTACTTGGATTCTTGATTCAAGTGATTCCCACCACATGACACAATCACTCTATTTAGTTACCTCACTTGTTTAGAGTGTTAGTACAAAAATTAAACTCCAAATAGCTTTCACTTTCTAGTTCAGGCACTATCTCTTTTGAGGGTAGTTCACTATAGGTTTTCCTCTTGGTTTTGGTCATTTCTAAAAACCTCTTGTCTATATTTTAGATTTGTCATTTTTTCTCTAGTAAGATAGTTGAGTTCTCATTACATGATGTGGTTATTTGAGACCTCCATGATCCTGAATTGTTTGTTGTCCACTACACTATAGATATTCCACTACACTATACTTTTTAGTTGTCCATGAGGATTCTTCATGATTGTAGGCACATTCCATTGGTTTTGATTTTGTTTTCCAATAGAGGGTGCTTTGGTAGGCACTGGATTATTGTTTTCTCTTAGATCTAGAGAAGTTGGTTGCAACATAGGAGGAATTCCATCAGTCATAGGTTCCCTTTGATTCCAAAAATTATAAGTATTTCAATTATCATTTTGAAAAGCAAGCATCTCTTCTAGTTGAGGATCTAATTCTTGACTGAATGGAAAAGTAAATTCTTTGTTGACTTGTTCTTCCATTCCTAAATTCTGTGGAGAATCATAGGACTCTAGTAGCATAGTATTGAACTGCATAGGGGGCTCATTATTATTGCCTTGTGAATTTTGGTTCACTTCTTAATTTCTATTGAAATATGAGGTGTCAACTTTGGGTACATTTTGATTACTATTTTATTGATTGATGTCCACAAATTGAGCATTTTTTTTGTTATTAGTAGGCATGCTTCCATTATTTAGATGGGTGTCCCATTGTTGATTCTTTCTTTGGAAACCATTGTTGCAATCTCTAGGATTTAAATTGGTCCCTACATTGTTATTTCTACTAAGATTCTTGTTGTAATTTTGACCATAGTTGTTGTTGTAAGGACTTTCATTTTTCCTTGAAAGTTATTATTTTGTCGTTATGACAATCTCAAATGGGTTAACTCATTGGTAATTTGAGATATGGTCTTCTTCATTTGGCCAATCTTAGATGTAGCATTAGTTTCTACTTCAATGGATGTTGTTGTCTTCTACTCAAAGAAAGCAACTTTTGGAGGTTCATATCCTGGGTAAGTTATGGCTAGAACTGGTACAACTCATGCCTATTGCAGTGGAATTGGATTCTTTTGAATGAATTGACTAGGCATCACTTGCACTCCAGAAGGATATTTCGGTACTATTGTAGTAGCTTGAGTTGGGACCATTAATCCTCCTCCATTAGGATTGACTTTCTTAGGAAAGGTAATAGCTTCTGAGAAGACTTTGTCCAATGTATCAATGTCTATAGTAGGCATTCTTCTTAGGAAATTAATAGTGAGATGATCCATAACATTAAGATAAATTTGGATTGCAACTTCAATTGGTATGGTTTAGGGTGTTTCTAACTTGTGATATGTCACGTGAAAGCGATGATTAAATCATGAAATAGTTTTCATTGGATCCCTCTTGATTGATATAAACTAATGATGTATCATAGCCAGGTTGATGATTGTTTTAAATTGTTCTTAGAAAAACTTTTCAATAATGACCCAATTTTGGATGCATCCTGGTGGAAAATTCAAGTACTAGTTAAAGGAAACTTCTCCCAATGAGTATGGGAATAAATAGAGGACCACATTCTCATCTTGGATCTATTTCTAATAGCATATTGTTTGAATACTTTGATGTGGTCATCAATTGTTCATTTTTCTCTGTAGATGAACCTTGGGCAAAAATTTCTAGGATTCTTGGGAAGGTCATCGGGTGCAACTTGCAAGTTGATTGGTGAAGGATTAGCTAGAATGATAGGTGGAGGTAGGTTCAAAGGTGGAATTAAAGATGATGAAATTTGAAATGGAAGTGGTAGAATTCTTTGTAATCCTTTATTATTACTAGACTTGAAGAAATGACTAAGTTGCAAGAACTCGTGTGCACTGAGTGAAGATCTTAAAGCTCTCTGAAATGGAGATGGTGGATCAAGATCTTCCAATTTGTGTTAATTCTAAAAAATTGCACCTCTATAGAAGTGTGCCTCTTCAAAAAGAACACCTATTCACTTATGCTCCTACACACCTTCCTACACACCTTCTAATAGTGATGATAAAAAAAAAATTAGAACTTTGGAAAAGTGCAAAAATTTCAAACAACAAGCTCTTTCTCTTATCTAAATGGTTTTTAAGCCCTCCTTCTAGCACAAATTCTATTGATTTTTTGTTTTGCATGAAGCTAAACAAAAATAATCCTTTTGAACTCCTCTCTTGAAAAGTTGATTGAGGATTGGCTCCAAGATTTTGAGTGAAATCCACTCAATTGAAGATAAATGTGTATGTTCACAAGGAGGCCTTTGCTAGTTTGAACCAATTTTAGATAATCTATTTGATCTATTACTATCTAAAACATAACCACAAAATAGATATATTTTTTTATTTTCTCTTATGATGAATGCAATTTATCAATGCAACTATATGAATTCCTATTTTAACCAAGTGTTAAAAAATAAAATAATAAAGATAGGGTAACAAGAGATTAAAGCCAATAACTTGAAAGGGAAATTCCTAACAGATATAAACCAAGGTAACAAAACATCTATGAATTAAATTCTGAAAAGGTCTGGGTAGGAAACTAATGAAATTACGAGCAGCGTTTCCTCTACTCTACTAATGCAATTGTCAATGGGAACTCAATATAAACCAAAAGATGTTTCATGTTTTATTAGATCATAAGGCCATAGAAAGTGTGTTCATGTGAGACAAGATGCTATGGAAGAACAATAGATGATCTTTTTTCCAATTCATTACGTCAATAGATTTTATTAACATGAAGCAAACACCAGAGCTAAAAGGTCACACAATCATAACAACACAATAAAACCATTGGCTCCATGATAAATTATGAACATGCATTCACAAAAATAACACACCCTGACAAGAATAAATACACTCAGAATGAAAGCACCAATAGCATATATTATTGGATCAAAATAATGGATTGGAGTACATATTACATCCATGTATATATAAGAAATCATCTCTCCCCTTTGTGTTAGGAGTGAGAGCTCTTTAAAATGCAAAATTATTCTTAAAACTAATAAATAAAATCTAATTATATACAAATTGGCTCTCTAAATGGTGGTAAGTAGGTCTTTACCCTTGTTTATATCAATTAATGGGTGCATGAGCCTTTAGATGACACAAAAGAATAAAATAATAACAAGATAAGAAGAAGAAAGCTGTAAGGTGATATGGGACTATCTACAAGCTCTAAAAATGGAAGCTTTGCCTTCTTTAGGTGTTTATGTGTGTTGAACTACTATCAAAATGTGTTTTCGGTGAATGGAAGGGTCTAAAATAGAAATTGGCAGTTAAATGTTGGTGCACTATTGCTTCTTCAAAAAATTTGGCACACCTCTATGAAAAGCGCACCTACGCACCTTGGTGACAGAGTCCAAAAAAATCCAAATTTCTTCTAAGTGTCAAAACTGAATTTTTGACATCTTAGTTTTCTTCCCCTTTGCACCAAAATGATGTCTAGATGTTTATTCTTAAAGTTTATTATCTCCACCACTTGAGTAGCTTTCGGTAAATCTAGGACTTCATACTTATTCTTTACTACTTGTTGGCAATTGTTTACTTTGATCCTTGTTTCCACAAAATCCTCAAGCTTGGTGTCTAGTTCCAATAGTGCTTCTTCAATTTTGAAGGCTTGTTTAATGTCGTATTCTAATGAAGCTTCTTCAAATCTACCTCTGAACTATTGGACAACTGATTTCATTGTAAAAATCTTGGTCTTTGACTCATCCTCAAAAATATCAAGGCGAGCAGCATTATAATACCTCTCCACTTCCAAAAACTACACTTGAGCCTTATCTTTAATCCACTAGATCTCTTTGTGCAATCCCTCCATAACCTTATTACCTATTGATATTTTTTGTATCCAATCATTGATCTTACCGAGCTTCTCAGCCACATACACCTCCATTAGTGTTTGATACCTTTGACCTTTTATTAATTTTGACACTTGTATGTCCTTGGACGAGGTATGTACTTCATCCATCAACCCAAAATCTTGGTTCACTAAGGAAACCAATTGTCAACACTTTATTGGATGTGGTGTAGTAGTTTCAAATTTCCCTATATGATATGCACTCCTCTTTCTTCAAAACTGTCACACCATGTTTGATATGCTTCCAAAAATGGATTGAATTGCGTTATTGATTCTTTTCTCTCTAATACCATTGCAAGAGTGATCTTTGGATTCTATAAGTCAATGGTGCCCACAAATTTGTTCAAATAGCCTCTAAGTAGCTCATTTTTCTTCTGCATCATTACCAACTTTAACTCATCTTATTCCATATGCCAAAACACCTCTTTCATGCATGTAGTGATCATCACTTTGGTTGTATCCACCATAGGTCTTCCCAACATGACCTCCTTGATTTGGTAATTTTTTAGAGTTAGTTTTTTGGTGCCAACATGAGGAGGAGGAATGAAAATATGTGCAAGTAGGTCTGAATCTTGGTTCTTCATTATGAAGGCTAGTGTTCATGCATTACCCTTAGGTGGCACATGCCTCTTGACTACTTTTAATAACTACTTCATTTCCTCCTTAGTTGTTAGGTCTAGCTGCCCTTTCTAGTGAAACATAACATCCTTCTTTAGCCATGCTAGTGTGGTTTCCATGGGTGACATGTACTTGGCTGAAGAGGTCAGTCCTACTACAGACTCCTTTCCCTTATCAATCCTCTCTAGAGTCTTCACATGTTGAGAATGATCTTTAGTTAGAGTCTCTATGTCTTGTTGGACTAAGGTTGTAGCCTTTGTATCTTGAGGATTTTTTTGTGATTCTTCTAATATCTATCCTCCCTTGGATACTTCATCAACATGTAGCTATTGGAACTCCCCTTCCTCAATTGCTTGTTCTCCTTTTCCTTCTTCTTCTTGGGTAACTAGAAGAAGTAGAGTCACTAACCCTTTATCCAAAACTACTAAACCCTGAGATGATGGTGGTGGGATGCCTAGAGGTCCTTGAGGTAGAGGTGGAAATTAATTCCAATCCTCTCCTAAGGGTTCTCTCATGGGAGTATCTTTGATTTTCACTCCTACCATCTCAGTGTCCACTAGCATAAAATCAAAGTCAAAGAGGTTGAAGACATCGATTTCTTCACTCACAATCTCTACTAACTATTTTTGATGTTCATATTCTAATGTTGACACTTGGATAAGCTCTCTTGAAGCCAATGGAGGTGTCATCGTGGAGCTTCTTATTCTCTCTTCCTCTATGGCTTTGGCCAAGTAGGTCATTTGGTTGAAGGGGACAAATTCTATTTTGTCCTCTTCTTCATCCTTAGCTTCTAGGATGGTCTCAAGAACTTGTGGGCATGTAGGGTTTTTTTTCTTTAGTCTCCTCCTTCATGTTTCTACCACAATTGTTCCAATTCTTGCCTTTTTTGAAGCTAAGGGATAGGCTTCTTCCTCTATAGTTTCTATTAGTGGAACGCTATGCTCCTCTACCTATTTCTCTTCTAGTTTTTCTAGCTCTACCTACTATTGTGGCTCTTGTGCTTGAGGTTTAGCTTGTTCATGATATTCCTATTGTGGATGTGCTTGAGTTGGAGGTGCTTGTTTCTTTTCCCTAGGAGGTTCCCTCTTCCTCTTCTTGCCCTATTTAGCTTTGAAATACTCAACCTCCTACTCATGTTGATGTACCATTTTTGGCCTTACTAGGGATTGAGCAAGGAAGTTTGGTATGGTAGTCTTTGCAACTTTACCTTTTCTAGGTCTTGTTGTGGCCTATAAGGGTATGGATTGAGGAACTAGATCCTTCATGGCTTCCAGATCCATTCCCTTGTTAACTCAACTATATGCATAGCCCAATGAGTTATGTCATCATTCTCTTCTCTCCCTATCTCAACATTCATTATCGATCAGTTATAGATTTTATCCCTATTATATAAAGGATCCATAACTTCTAGCACATCCTTTTCCTTGGCCTTAAGGAGAATCTTGATCTTTAGCATATTTTCTATTAAATATAGAGTCATCCTATAATAGTCCCTTGTATGGACATTGTAGTCATCTATAATGTTCATCCAATGATCCTCTAACACTTCTTCATGAACAAACTCTTTCCCTTCTAGGTGTTAGACCATCCCAATGTTATCAAAAAAGGGGCGAGGGGAGTTGTATTCTTCTAGAGGATATCGATCCCACTCAAAGTCAATGGTGGCAATATCTTGCTTCTCCTTCACCTCAAAGGTACTGATTGTGATGGGCTAGACCTATGTTTTCTTGTGTTGTTTTCTCACTCTGTCATATGTAGTAGTGACTTGATGCTTAATCTCTAGGAGTATGAGCTTGACTGATGGGTATCTTGGGAGCTTCTTTGGGCACAATAGAGTACTAGCTACCCTAAGATAGGTGAAGGTAACTAAATGTACTAGGCATCAATCTTTGTGATTCTGGATGCTACCTCTACTAACATTCTCTTTGCATAATCACCTTCTATGAAAATGATGAGTGCAAAGATGAACCCATCATTCACCACTCTATATTCCACATGTTGCAGTGGGAGATTATTCTTTACTAATTATGGATATACCACATAGGGCCAAGAATTTGCATTCTGTATGCTTCCCAATCTATAAAGGGTTGGGTAATCTATGGTTCTAGCCACTAGTAAGTACACCATGTATGATGTCATATAGAAGCATAGGTTGGCTTTGATAGCTACTAATTGCTCATCCAAGTTATCACTTAGGATATTATTCCAATCAATTGCCATATTTTTCATTCTAATGGTTTCAATGAAATGGACAATCCAGGTGCGAAGTTGAACTACTGCTAGTAGACCGATGACTCTGCTCAATAGGATGATTACATATTTGATATCATCCTTTATGTATCCCCTTTCCCACTTTGTGGCCCACTAGTGTTCTGTTAATCAAGAAGGAGGATTGCACTATTTCATTTGCTTCTTTCTTGTTCTCCTTGTACCATCTTTATGATCTCTCATATGAGATTTGCAAATACTGATCTTCCCTTAGGAGATGAAACACTTTCTCAATTTTTTGGGGTTAGAGGTCTAGGAATATCTCTCCTGTAATGCTCTTAACAACCTTCTCTTTAGGAACATAGTGACCTGCAAGAGTCATTATCAATTTTGAGGATTGAGCTAATTTAAGATTGGATGCTTTATTCACAAGGTTGAACTGGATGAGTGTTGATACCATAGTAGAACTCTCCTTTGGTTTATTACAAATTGTTAGAAAAGTGTTCTAAACTATGTTTGAGTTCCATTTCCTTAATATCCATGTGTCCATCTTCAAATTTTGACTTTTTGGGTGCCCTTTGATACTTGAATGTGACTAGTTTTGGAGCCATTTTGTTTGCCATGGAAGATGATGAGGATGCCATTCAATCTACACAAGAGAGGCAAAAATTAGTCTGAAGGTAAACAAATTTCCCTAAAACAAACTTTAATTAACTCCCATATAGGTCAAATTAGTCAAAACATGACAAAAATAGTCCCTCCCTTAAAATGCCCTGTTATGAACTTTAACACACCTAGTGCACCCTTGCAGGTGCACTAGTGAAATGAATTAGCCTTAAAAAGGCTCATTGTGTAGGTGCACTAGTGTGATGATTTAGCCTTAAAAAGGCTAATTGTGCAGTTGCACTTGTGCAAACACATGCACAAATGTGTAATGCAAGTGGGGGAAGGAGTCAAAGTTTTATTCTTCCTTGTGGGTGCAGAGGTGTGCATGTGTGCACCTTCATTAGGCTATGAAGGGCTTACATTCTTTGATTTGTCTTTTATGTATGGGAAGGTGCACACATGTGCATGTCATGGAGGTGATTATGTGCACACCTTCATATGTGATTAGAGTCTGTTTTTATGTTTTTTAGTTTTTGTATTTGTTAGTGTTGAGATGTACATATGCATATCTTCATTAGGTTTCTAGCATTTTTGTGAGATTTTGTATTGTTGTGTAGAATGGTAGAGAGCGGGAGCTAGTGAAGTTGTACACAAGTATATAGTGTGAAGGTGCACTCTCAGAAGGGAGAAAATAGAAAGTGAAGAGTGGTAAGGGGGTTGGGGTCTTATATAGACCCTGGACCCAGTGCACACCCTCTAGGGTTGCACACATGCACATGTGTGCATGTGTGCATCCTCAGAGTGGGATGTAGTGCACATATGCACACTTAGCGCACATGCATATGTGTGCAAGTGTGCATGTGCACAATTTAAGCACTTTGACAGAAAAAAGTCATTTTCCTCTAGTTTTTGATTCCCCACAAGTCCCCTATCAGGCATTGGGGTTTGTCATGGACCACTAAGAGGGTTTAAAATGACCAATGCTATGGAATAAGATCCTAGTATAGAAATTCTAACTAGGGGGTCCCCATTTTCTGTGTGAAAATGGGGTGTGCATTGTGAAACCACAACAATTCCTAAGCAAGACTTTTTTGAAAGACATAGGGACTTTAGACCTATTTCTTTATACAATACTCTTTATAAATTATTATCCAAAACTCTTGTCATTCAATTCAAAAATTCCCGCCACCTTTTATAAGTGAGGGACAACCTAGATTTTCCCAAGGTAGATCAATTTACGATGACATCATAATTTCTCAAGAGGCTATTCATTCTATGCAAACCAAAAAGCTTCCATGAATGCTATTTAAATTAGATATTAGAAGGCCTACAACAAGATTAATTGGAAATCTATCTACAAACTCTTGGAAGCCTTTAGCTTTGCTAAATTTTGGATTGGTTTGATCTTTGAATGTAAATCAACAAAAAAAAAAATTTTCTCCTAAAATATGACACCCCTAAAGGTTTCTTTTCCCCCTCTAGGGGACTCATACATAGGGATCTTATCTCTCCCTTCCTATTCATCTTGATGTTAGAAGCACTAGGAATAAGAAATTAAATGTGTCCTTCTTAGTTACATGAAGGCTTCAAGATAATAATTTTTTCTCTCCAAGTAAACAAATTCCTTCTTTAATATGCCCAATTACATTCAAAAGGATATTTGTAAGATACTGAAAATAAAGGTTGGCTCCTTCCCATGTAAATACCTATGAATTCCTCTAGATCTAGTAAAAATAAATTATGTGGTCTAGGACAAACTTTTAGAGAAGGTTAAACTCAAAATGAATTCTTGGAAGGATAAGTGGTTAATTCGATTGAAAGAATCACTTTACTTAGATCAATTCTATCTACTATCCCTACACACACACACACACACACACACACACACACATATATATATCTTTTCTTTTTATTTCTATTGATTACCTTTAGAGATTTTTAAAAAAATATATTGTTCTTTTGATTGAAGATTCATGTTTCATAGGTTTTCAACAATGGAGTTTCTTTGATTTTTAAAGATATTTCCACAAAGAGAAAACAAATTTCTTTCCCCAAGTTGCTCAACAAAAAACCTTTCCTTTGACTTACAACAAGCTATGTACATAACCTTAAATCACAATCCTAATGGAAAACACATAGGAAAACCAATTCTTTCTTTGGAAGAAGGATTTAGAAAACTTAAGTACAATCAACTATAAATATTTAATTAGCTCCCAGATGTACATAACCTTATTTAATGTGCTTTATAACTCAATTCTAGTAGCTTATTATTTAACTAATATTATTTATTTTACTTAACTATTTGATACAACAACTCACAAAAATCATATAACATACCATAAATGATAAAACTAACTAAAAATCAATAATGCAAAACCATGCTCAAAGAAGGGCTATCGAATCCATGTCACCTAACTACTAAGTGCATACCTACAAAATGATGCTCGTCTACTATGTTAGGACAAAATGAGTTTTAGGTTGGGATTTGTACCTAAATATTTTCTCTCATTCATTTCCATAGCATTATTACAATAGGGCATGCTCATCCTGGCA